>VXBA01001370.1:25877-89163 GCA_013399895.1 Serilophus lunatus
TTCCCTTTTTTTTTTTTCTTTTTTTTTTTTTTTTTTTTTCCCTTTTTGTGTTGTTTTTTTCCTTGCATGCCGAGTGTCCCTCGGTGTAATTCTGGAGTCTCCTGTGGGTTATCCCTACTTCCCTAATTTAAATCCCTTGTAATAAATTGTTCACCTGCTACAACTCTATTCAGTTTTCTGTCACTTTTCTTGAACCTGCCCCCTGAATGCTAAAAGGCAGCAATAGCAAATCATAATGTATGAGAATTAACCACTAGCTTCAAGTGTGCAGCTATTGAGTGAGTCTTCCAAGTTCACTTAAGCAAACATCCCAGGATGTGCCCTTCATTCTTTGATTCAGTCTCCTTTTAACAATCTATACTTAGATGCGATATAAATTGTGCCACCAGAAAGGTAGAGAACTTTTCTCACAATCATCAGGACAGCTTATGAGAATAGATATTGATATTTACATTGAAATTTATCTTGACGTTATTACACTGTATGTTCTTATGTATATTTTTCAAAAGTGGTAGAATTTTAGTGGTTAAGCAAGTAAGAAGTCATTTACAAAGTTTATTGAGCTTTTCAAATATTAATTGCACAAAGCCTTTTTTTTTTTTTATTTTCCCTCAAAATATCTTACAATATTTGAAGAACTGAATTTAAATCTGTAGCTTTGGTCAAATAGTAACTTTTCCACCCTAAAGTCAGAGAGAGAAGAAAATGTGAGAACAAAAAGATTTCATGATTTCTCTAACACTGTGAGGTGGTAAACTGTAGAATAAAATCCTGAAATCATCTCTGACTATCTTTGGCTGAAAAATTTTCCTTATCTTTTTAAATAAATAAACCATAAAAGTTGCACATCTAGTGTTTTCTAGATAAGTTTAGTTTTTAGTAGCTGGCAAAAAAAGAATGTTTTTTGTTTATTGTAATGACAAACGGAAGGATTTTTAGCACTTTTAATTGTCTTCTCAATATGCAAAATTACTTTCATGCGCGAAGGCTGTAATACCAAACTGAGGAATTGCTCACAGCATAGATAACTGTTATGATAGTTATGTGCTGATAGTTTTGAAGACTCCATTTTCTTGTACCTTGTGTGGTCTGATCAATGACAACAAAATACATTGCATGTTAAAAATAAGATCTATAGACTATAGTAGTGGGTCAGCAAATAAAGCAAAAGGGAAATTTAAAAAAATAACAAAATATTCATTATTCTGAATTGTAGGTAGATTCTACCTGAATACTACAAACTGCCTTTGCTAGTGTGAGGCACGTACATAAGAGCACATCTGTATGAGAGTGTGGAAAAATGACACCTACAAAAGCACTTGGGCACTTGAATGTAAGACTTTTCCACAGCATAGTCAGTATGAAAGTTTGATGATAAAATAGATGCAGGAAGGAATTTTGCACTATAACAGATTTATATATAAGTAATTTCTGAGCAAGTTCACATCTGGCATAGATGTAAAATCTATGCTTCTTCTGGGAGAGTTAATAGGTTTAGTCCTTTACATACTTTAATTATTAGTATGTGCTTTTATTAAAATATTGATATAATTAAGCCAATTTTATTTTTTAAAATTAAAAGAATTATTAAGATGAAGCCCTTCATTCTCTATATTATATTAATTTCCTTTTAGAAAAGTTACTTTTTTTGAATAAAATAAAGCCAACAGCTTTTTGGCTCACATTATTCTTCTGTTACTAATGCATCTCAGTCACCAAAATATTTGATACTGAACTTCCAGAAAAACTCACAGTAAATAAAGCAAAGATTTCAAATGTCTGAACTTGTTGCTTGGTGGATATGATTCTGTCTTGTTAGTCAGATTTACATCAAGAAGTCATAAGACAGAATGCCTATTTGCCACAGAAAGAGCATTTATGAAACTGAATTCTGTCTCTTTATATTTAAGAAGATTACAAAAATTAGACATCCACTCTTTGAAACCACAGTTAATGAATTGCTTAATCTCTCTTTCAGCTGCTTCAGTATGCTCCCTTAGTTCCTTCCAGAGATCTAATCACATGCTAAAATTTAAAGTCTCTGTAAGGAGAGAGAGTGCAAAACCTGCTGTGGTTAATACCCAGGCATATGTTTTGTTCTGGAACTGGGAAAGCTCTATTTATGTTATTGGAAAAGAGGTGTATAAAAGGTACTTTATGTTTAAACTCTCATATTGTTAAACTGATTGAAAAATTGTGATTTCTCTTTCCTTTTGCCTTTTGAAAAACAGAACTGTTTTAAATGTCCATTTCTTTTTATATTCTAGAAATTTATAAACATGATAACTGTGGGAAAATGAAATAAAAAATGAGTTGTACTTTCTATAAAAGAAACTATTTACAAAATTTCATTTAAATTCACTTACACATACTCATATGTAGAACTATGTAGTATATGAATAAATGGCTTACAGAAATCTGACTCTTTGTAAGATACTAATATTAACAATTTACAGATATTTCTGACTTGTTAACATCTCCCATAAAACAATCTATTTTGTAATTTTCTTGCTCATTTCTTATCAAATTGTGTGGCAAGCTTTGCAATAGCCCACAGTTGTAGACTTCTAGAGAACATCTTCCAAGATGTATTTCTAACATGGACTGAGAAGCAAGGTTAGGGAATTTTTGACATTTGTGATTCTACCATTCTTACATTGGATTCTTTGTGTGTGTGATGTGTGGGCTTGAAATTGAGGACTTGGTAAAAAATCACCACCACCACCAAGGAAAAAAACCCCAGTTGTTAATTTGCAGGGATAAATCACGTCTTGTCATTTGTTGCACTTGCAGAAACGATTACAAGTGAAATAAATAGGCATGTTTGAGGATTTCTCTAATAAAAAAGCTGTCACTCTTATTCCAAGTCAAAAAGTATTTGCAAGTAGAGGGAGTAATGATCATTGTTCAATGGAAATAAATCATATCTCAGGAAACTGCATTTGCTGCCAGAGTATCACAGAGAATTGCATTTTAAAACAGGATTGATATAATTCTGTATTATTGTCTAATCTCAGGTGAGTAGTGCCTGTCTCAGCATACATAGCAAGGGGAACATAGATTGGTTCTTTTTTAGGTCAAGGCAATTTTGTGAATACCCAAAAGTTGGTAGTGTCTTTTTCTGAGTACTCATGTCAAGAAGACAGCAGCCAGCTCATGAATCTTTGTCCAAGATGCTACATATTTTTGTATTCTGTTTTATAATCACACGTTTGGTCATATAGAGAAATTTCCACTCTTTTAGGCACCTCAGACAATTTCTGGATTTGCTCCAAGATGCAGAACAATCCATATGATCTAGTTCCTAACTAAAAAAAGAAATGAAAAGAGAGAGTACGTTTAGAATCATATACAGATAGGGGTGCTATCAGTATCCATGCTAACACTAAACTGTCAACCAATGTTTTATTGATAAAATTATAAATTTCCATCATTCTTATTTGATTATATTTGAAAATCACAAAAGTCACCTTTTACATGTTCTTAGAAGCACCAACTACTCCACAGAGGTAAGGGATCATTATATTCCAGAGAGCACTCAGGAGCATAGACCATCTGAGAGATCAAAACCATGGAATCTTTATAATTTTGTAGTATTAAACAGAAAGGTACTATCTTATTACTATGTATTTATGACTATCTAAACAATAAGTATATTCTATACTTCTAAGAAGAGCAGTGAAGAATGTACAAGAGACAGTTAAAATGCAAATATATTTTTTCACCTATCTCATTCTGCCCTACTTTTGATGTTCTAGCAGAAGCCGTTTAAATTTAAGCAACTTGTTTTCGGTTTACTTTTATTATTCATACATTCTGGAAAATACAGAATTTTCCTGCTGAGGACTTCTACTTTAAATGTCCTCTACACCTTGAGACCTGTCCCCATTTTGTGAAATAACCCACATAAAAATAAATGTTTTCTTCCCTTTGCCAGAGAACGTTCCTCTATTTGGATCTAGGGGTTTAATGTCTCTGCATTCAGTAATCAAATAGAAAATAAATGCAATACATTTTGGCAGGCTGAGCCAATTCAAAGATTCTAAATGCTGCAAAATAATGCCATTTTGTCACTTTAAAGGACTTACATTGTTATCCTTGTTGGAGTGGAACAATTTTATTCTGCTGTAGTATCAAAAGTCCTTTTTGGGTTGAGTCTGGGAAGAAATAGAGAGGGCAGAGCTGCCTGTAGACAAAGCAGGCTTCTGACATCTCTTTGAAGGTCTCAATCTGAGAATTACTTCAGTCACTGGCAAAAGGATTGAGTTACAACTAGAAGTATTTCAATATTCACTCATTTAAAGTTGATACGCAGCATAATTTTTTTCTTCACAGTTTTAGTTACTTTTTTGAGAACTGGTGTCCCTTAATTCTATAAAATAACTATAATAATAAACTATAAAATTAAGTCGTGTAGATCGTTTGACATAATTTATTTTGAAATATCAAATCATGTATAAAAAGCACAGTCAGTAGTGTAACAGGAGTAAGAGCCTCCCTGAAGTGGATCACTATATGTCTTTTATGATTGATGATTATTTTCCCCACGAAGCTAAACCTACACCCACTAAGAATTTATAGTTTTAGACTTCTAAGAACATCTAAAAATAGAGCATTCAAGTAGTAGGTCTGTTTTGATTCTAGGAAAAAATAAAAAGAATATAAAATGTTTCCAATAGCAACTTTTTTTGATTGTACTATCATCGAGATCCTATAGCATTTAAAGTGACACTCAATAGATGGATACAAGAAGCTTATTACAACTACAAGCTTATTGCAAGCCTATTACATGTTTACAAATATGTATCTTCTTGTTTATTACGTATATAAGCAAAAATGTTTAAAACTTTTTTTTCATTCTTAACATTTTTTTTTAGGTATTTTTTAGGCTTTTTGATAAAGTAACTGTTAATTTTGTAACAATGAAAGGTTACTGGTTGCCCCGAGGTTTGATTTTGAAATGCATGCCTTTGAATCTTTCAGTGGGGGACATAATTTGCAGTCTGTGATCATAGCTTTAATTCAGTCATGGCAAAAGTAAAATAATGCTCTATTCCTCTATAAAGGAATTTGTTAGCATTTAAGTTTGCCTATGTAGCTTGGCAACAGAAAATGCAAAACTTTCGTCGACAGTTTTTGTCAGGGAAGTTAATAGCAATGTTTGGTTAATGATTCAAGGAAACAAAATGATCCTGTATGAGCACGCTGATTTCATTTATTCTATTCTAATGCTTTACAGCATGTATTTTCATTTATGTGACCACTTATCATTAAGTAATAATAATAGTAATTCATACTGGTTTTGTTGATATTAACTGATAATGGTCATCTCAAACCTATTTTAAAAAGTAGTGTTTTCAGGTAATGAAGGAATATTTGTAAAATCTATTCAACTGCACAAAAAATAAGAATATATTACAATCATGGGATTTTAAGACTAAAATCTTCTCTGAGTTGTACTGTAATTACTCTGGGTATATTCTAGAATAATTAAAAGGTATAATTGACTCTTTTCAGCCTCCACATTGTAAAACGTGGAAGCCCATATAATGGTTAAGAAGAAATGGCTAAATCAACAAGCAGAAAAAATTGCACATCATTTCTGAAAGAGGAAATGGAAGTGCTTCAGATTCTCACAAGAGACTTGGCATCTTTGTAAATCACAGCAATGTGCTGTGAAATATTAGTTATTCAACAGGTACAATGCTAAAAAGTATATATATTTTACAGTTGACTGTTGTTTTTCTGCCTATATTATAGATTTTTACCCTTTTTAAAATGGTACATTCCATTTTCTCTTAGTTTTAGTCATTGGGGAAAGATATGTAGGCACAGGTAAAACATATATGTGTACAAGTATATGCTGCTCTCTGATGAATTTAGATGAGATAAACAACATAATACCAAATCCAAATGGGAGAATGCCACGAGTTTATATTGTATAACATGCAATTTATATTATGAATTGTTTTGCTTTATTAAATGAGAGAATAGAATGATTCACCATCTGAGCCCTCTACAATGGGTCTCATTAACACTGTTGAGATAAAACCCACTTCTGGTTTGTCATCTTTAATGTTTGAGAGCCTACATGCTCAATCCAGCTTTTAGAAAGGAGATTAAGTTTTTCTTTCTTCTGATAGCAAAAGACATCAAGCATCTAGAGCTTCAATTTGGCAGATATTCAAAAGTTTCAGGCTTTAAAAATGCTTGGATTAATAGGGAACAATTAAGCAAGTTTTACAGTCCAATAAGAAAACAAGTGCAGAAATGGATAATCAGCATGGGATAGAAGCAAAGATATGCTGCTGATTTGAAGCATATACAATAATTGCACAGAAATAAATTGGAATAAATTCTGCATTTTTGGACACCCTCAAAGGAGACTTGGTGAATATTTTAAATCAGTTCATGTCATAAAATTGTATGACTAAACTCCCACTGGTACCTCCATGCTTCAAACCCAATGTTATCTGAAGCGTTTTTCACTCTGCCTGAGTCAGGTCAAGAAGATAGACTGAGCTTATGTAAAATGGGTTGTCTCTTGATTAACACAATGAATTTGAACAAGGGATCCCTAGGACTAAATACATTCTCCTTAGAATCAGAAAAAAAGTTCTTCATCTGAACATCTTGAAACTCAAATCTCATGTAGATTACTAGACAAAGGGAATTTTAGAATATAAAATAATAAAGCTATCTATTGATGAATGCAAATGGGATTTTCAGTGGAGAAGTGTTGGAGGATGACACATTCAATACATGTACTGGAAGTTAAATTTCAATGTATAAGAGAAATATTGAGATTGCATATTGGATACCAAGATTGTATTAACTGTTAACTAGTCCCACTCTGAGCTGAGAAACTCAGAAGAAACTGGTGGTTGTCATAGGTAACTTTTCCCTAGAATTTTCTAAGAAATAGAACTGTATTGAACATATGATGCTGAGAAGCAAGAATGAAATGCAGTATTTCTTTGAAACACCGTAACATTCTGAAAAAATTAATAATATTAATTCTGGAGAGAATAACAGTATCTTTTTGCTAAGATAATTACTTATGTTGATACCAAGATGAATTTTTTAAGTGAGTTGATATTTGCCTTCGAATAAGTCATTCTGATTTTATACGCTTCACCAAGATATTACTCTTACTAATTAATTATCTGCAAAGTACTTTGAAGATATAAAGGTTAATTGTACTATTATTAATTTTCATTATTTTATATTCTGTATAAAATATAGACATTTTTATTTATAAGAAGCAAGGGATTTTGTTTATTTCTGTGTATTGGATCTGCTGAGATGGACCCCATTTCCCCATAGCAGCCCTCAACAGTGCTGTGCTGTGCATTGGTGTCTGGAACGGTGCTGACAACACACCAGTTTTGACTGCTGCTGAACACAGCACTGGGACTGTAGTGTGCCTTCCTCAACTGAGGGCAAGATTCTGGGAGGGGACACAAGTAGCCAGCTGACCCTAACTGACCAAAGGGATATTCCATACTATATGACGTCAGCTCAGATATAAAGCTAAGGAGAAGCAGGGAGTGGGGGGACATCCACAGTCTCCCATGGTGGCTCACCAAGAGAACCACTACATGTGTTGCAGCCCTACTTCTCTGAATGTGGCCGGTCATCGCCACAGATGGGAAATAAGAGATTCGATTAGTGCTTCATTTTCGTACGTGCTTTGCTTCGCTTTCTGCTTTTGCTTTTAGTAAACTGCCTTATCCTAACCCACTGTTTACCATCTCATTGTTTTTCCCCTGCCTGGCTGCAGGGGGAAAAGGGGGTTAGAGCAACTCTGGGCACCTGGCGGCCAGTCAAGGTTAACCCATTATATTCTATATAAATATATTGTGAAGTAGTGTTGTGCTAGCACTATATACACACACACACAGATTTAATTTAAGTAATGGTAGATTAACAATGATTAAATCATGTTAACCCTAAAAAGTGAGGTCATTTTTGCTCCTGATGCTGGTTAGAAATACTTACATAGTTAAGAAAGTCTGTCTAGGGATTTCCTGAGGATTAATGAACTAAAGGCCCTTTGGAAGAGTTAGTTGCTTGAAGCAAAGCTACTCATTAATTCCTTAGGAATTATGTTGGGCTGGATTGCTTTTTTAATTCGTCCACAAAGTAAACTCTTGCAACTTTCCCGAACAGCAGCTTTATTTTTACACTGTGCCAGAAGCATATTAAGTTTGAATGGGTGTTACTCCTATATTGGATTTTCATGCAATATTTATAGCAAGCACAGAAATATGAGAATGTTTTATTTTCATTCTTAATAGTCTGTCAGGAATTATAATCTCTATATATTATCTTTAAATTTGATTATTTTTAAAAAATTAGAGGCCAGTTGCTGGAGCTGAGCCCAAAAAAATTGTGTCAACACATTCCTGTATAGCAGTAGAATATCACTCAGCTATTGAGAAGTGCCATAACACAGGAAATGGTATTCAGCAGGAGATAAGAAAAAAATGTTCATAATTTCATCTATCTATCTATTCACCTCTTTTTGTAACTTGCAAAATTCTTCAGTTTTAAGAAAGATAAAAAAACACATTGAACAAGATCAAGTTTATTTGCCTTTAAAATAAAACTAAAAAGCAAGCAGAAAGCAATCATACTTTGATTAATATATCTCAACAAAAATGAGTTAGATTTGTTTTTCTTATAGACTGGATTCATGAATATGAAAGTTTTATGGTGCAAAGTTTTTATTAATCAATTTAAGTGGTTACTTTGCAGCTCTATGACAATGACCAAAAGTCATTCTTCTGGTAGATCTGGTCTTTAAGTTGGGAAACATGTTCATATTTCAGTGTTTATTCAATCTACATAAACTGTTCGGAATTTTATTGTCCTACCGTAAATGATATGCAATTCCAATTAAGTTGTACTGGTCTAGTCTCTGCTGAGAACATGCAAACATTGGAAATTTTAGACATAATGAAATGAAAATTGCTTTCATGCAGATCAGATTCCATATGATAAAACAAATTATCACCCAGATACTTCATTATCATATTGTTTCACAGCTTTGCTGGTAAGCTGTTTTTAGTGGGGGTGGAGGGAAAGGTGAAACCCAATCATGCATTGTATATTGAAATGTCTTTTTCTAGTATATGGTCTCTCAAAGGCAGAGAGAGATGACCAGAGTAGGATCTTCATGATTTTAGAAATATATTGAAGAAAACTCCTTATAGTAAATTAGAATTGTAGAATCATTTTGGTTGGAAAAGACCTTAAGGTCCTTGAGTTCAACTGTAAACCTAACACTGTCAAACCCACACTAAACCATGTCCATAAGTTCTATATCTTCAAGTTTTTTAAATACCTCCAAGGGCTAGTGAGCTTCCTTGGACAACCTGTTCCAATGCTTAATAACCCTTTCAGTGATGAAATTTTTCTTAATATCCTGTCTAAACCTTCCTTGGCACAATTTGAGGCCATCTCCTCTTATCCTGTGACTTGTTACTCAGGGAGACCAATACCCAACTCACTGCAACCTCCTTTCATGCAATTGTAGAGAGCAATTACTTTCATGTTTATTGAAAAAGTTTTCCCTTCATAATTCTATAATCATTGTTCTATTGTGGAAGCTTATTCAAATCTTTACAGATATTTTGCCAAGTTTTCGTTGTAAATGCATTATTTATTATTATTGTTAAAAATCAATTAAAAATCCTTGTTTATTGATTACTAAAGAAAACAACAGGCCAACAACATGCTGCATGCTTTGAAGACCATATCATCTGTTTCTGACCAGATGCTGAACAGTCAGCGTCTCTAATGCAATGTGCAGGTACCCTCATTTTTAAAAAGCTGCCAAGGGCTCGATAACAAGGATTCTCCGCTGATAGTAACTTTTTGTTATGTTTCAGCTGATTACAAAGGAGATATTATACTCATACAATGATCATGTTTAATAATTCTAGGTTCTGGCCCTTCTCTTGTCCGCCATAGATGTTTTCTGGTATCCTCTAAGAATCCATCTGGATGCAGTCTTCAGGAAAACTTAGTGTGGAAGTGACTATTATTTGTAACTTTGAGGGAAAAATTGTAACCTTAATTCACAAAGATCTCTTTAGTTACTTCTTTATAAGGTAAGATTTAGTAGAATGATTTTTTTTACTGGAACAAGGAGACTGTGTCATTAGCAAATGTTGAATTTGCTTATCTGCAATAATTACTGATGGATTTTTGATGGTATTGATGATGTTTTGTAACTTCTGGAACTGTTCTGGAACTTCCTTTTCATCAGGCTTAATATCACCATATAACTGGCTTTACTTGAGTGAGTGGGTGGAACTTAATCTGAGTTTGAATTGTTTTTTATCAAAGTAGCTTTCCCAGCCTGTACCAACCAGCACAGCACCAGTCATATGTCAGTACAGTATCGGAGGTCATAGGCTCAACTACAAAAAAAAAATTTTCAATTATCTGCATTTGTTACACCAAATACAAATAAAGATACACACCCTTATTTAGAAGATAGGTTCAATGTTGATTGACAATTAATGTTGACTGACAATGCAAAAAATTGCCTGGAGTATTTTTATATGTCAATATCATCTTATTTACATCTCACTATTTGTTTGACTTTATGCTTACACTTTCATCAAAGCTATAATATATGCATAATAAAAAAACTAAAATTATAGATGTGTTATTTTCTATTTTTTTTTTTAATTTTTGAGACAGAGTTTAGGCAGCTGTCTATCTAAATCTGAGTTGTAATATAAATCTAGTCAGAAGAACCAGCTACTCAGGACACACATGGCACTTAGGAACTTCAGAAACAAGAAATATAAGAGGACTGCTTAATGGATTTGGAAGTTGAGAATTCTGTAAAATAAAACTGAGATCTTTCCTGGACTTCAAATGAGGTTCAGATGCCTACATCCTCATTAAGTGAAATTTAAATTTCACTTCAGTTTAAATTTTTAAATTTAAATTTTCAGTTTAAATTCAGTTTATTTATTTTTTTTATTTTATTTCAAATTTTCTAATATGTCTTAAACATTTTCTAGCAGGGACTCTGCTGGCTCCCTAACAGTATAAAAAACAGACTTGAATTCAAAGTGATTTTCTTCTACAGATTTCCTCCCATCTTTTTGTGAATTTTAGAGATTCGTTTCAAAGGGTTGTACCAATATAGCTTTTCATTTCGGTACTGCTTTAAGGTAGTTCTGCTTGAACCTGGCCTGGCTCTAACAACATTTCTTTTAACTGCTTTGATAAGCCTATGTGGGAGTCACCAGTGCTGGAGTATGAGCACTCTGTATTTTTCAGAATAATATTTCAACAATTATGCCATATAGTTTTCTAGTAATTTTGTCTAAATTGTAGCTTATGTAGTTTTACTAGTTTTCACCTCTGCTATGAATTTCTGCAAGAAAGGAATGTTGACCAAGGTTACAGACCCTGTTTATAAAGACTGTACTGAAAAGGAGCCGTAACATCTGGGAACAGGGGCCAAAGCTGGTCCAGAGGCCTTAGAGATGTTTCAGAGAGCTGGTAGCAGGCCAAGGGACCAAAAGGTTAAACGAGGAAGATGAAGATGGGAGGAAAACAGGGTCTATCATGACCCCAGACTTAGTGTCAAAAGCATGACCAGGACAAAGCTATGAGAGGATATTAATTTAGAGGCATGTCTGGAGTGGAGTGATGGGTGGAACTGACTTGGAAAGTAGGTGTAATGACGATGTAATATCTACAAGAGTATGTAATCTGTGAGTTTCAGGGGCGCATAATTTGGAATAGACTTCCTGCGTGCCCGGCAGCCATAATAAAGGAATGCTTTAATTCTAATACTCAAAAAGGAGCGTCAGAGGGTTGCCTTTCTCGACAACAAAACCTTTCCAGTCTCCTAAATCCAGCACAAAGGATTTTGGAATGTCAACAAAGCCGAACTGAACTGCAGTGCTACAAACACTAATATAATAGTTATCAAGAAAATAGGGGCGCTGTGGGGAAGGAAGTAAGAGAGGAGAAAAATCTGTTTTCACAACCCACATTTCCCACAGCACATAAATTTGGCAATGCATGCACACACAGAGTGATGTTCACCACTGTGAGATCTAGGACAGATGTTGGATTGATCAGGTCTTTGCAGGATTTTCTACATTTCTACAAAAGTAGATGTCCACTGGGGAAGAATAAAAACTCACTTGGAATATCTTACCTAACAATCTTAGAAACAAAACAAATACAATACCAGGCAAAGGTAAAGAAAGAGAAGGTTCATACTGAACAACACCATGTGCAGCAAATCTGACAGTGAAACAGCGAGAATGATGTTTGGATGAAAAAGCAGGTGCCTTGCAGGCTTTAATAAATGCAGAGACCATGCTGATTCAGGTCTTGCCAGGAGATGTCGGTTTTTAATTGAATCAGTAACTGGACAAGGGTTTTAAGTTGATTTCTGATTTTAGTTCAGCAAGGACTTAAAAATAACTTTGTTTTTGATACAAGGATAAACATAACTGTTTGAGCAGATTTACAATTGATGCACGTGTTATTGCAAAACAATTTTCTTTCTGACAATATCCCTTCTATCTTCTGATCTAGGACACGCAGGCTGTAAAAAAGACACAAAGAACTAGAATAATCTGTGAATAATGTCAGAACTCTTTGAAAGTTCAGTAAAGCTGAACTTTTTTAGCTTCTTTATCTCAATTCTACATTTTTCTTTTAGTTAAAGAGTATTTCTCTTGTAGGAAACTGGTACTTTGATTAATACAAATGCGCTGCACCTTAGAACAATGAACTGTTGAGCCCAAACACTTGAAGAGATTTCAAGACAAGAAATTCCTCATGGCTAAAATAGTTTATTTTCTTTTAATTTTTATTTAGTTTAGTTATAAGATGCTATATTATGTTCCATAGGATAAATTATGAAAATATCAGAATATTCTCTTAAAGGAAAACTAAAAGAAAATTTCACATTCTGGAAATGTTACTATTTGTTCATAACAATGAATTTCCCGCTGCAACTGTCTTCAACTGGAAGGTACTTTGACTATAGTGCTGATTACTATCTCATATTATGAGACTGTAGTGCTACTATTTCGATCTTAATCAAAAAAATTAAAGGGACACAATTACATGTTGTCCGAATTTTAACTAAAAGATTTTTTTTTTTCAAAACCTTAAAAACAATATTTCAACAGGCTCAGAAAAACTGACCTGAAAAAAAACTAGTATATTGAAATAATTTTTTTTAATTTTATATATATTTTTTACCAGTTTTGAAATTTTCCAAAAGATTATCTATACAAAATCAACATCAAATTGGTTTGATCCAAGTTCTAAGTTATTTTTATTACTGAGAACTCTTCCTGATTCAGTGGAAAGCCTGATCTGACTTCAGCTTGCAGTGTACCTCTGTTGTTAAAACAGGCTGTATTTTATTCAAATAAACTGTCCTTAACAGGTTAAAAAAAAATAGCAAAAGATTTTATGGTTCTATTATTTGAGCCAAGGGAAAATGCTCATTCTAGCAGTTTATAAAGAAAACCATCCGACCATAGAATTGTTAAATAACAAACAGAGTTTTGTCAATGTGATCACCAAGCACAGTCACATTGGTAAGTATTGCAGTAATAATTCCCTTAGACATAGCATGGCTTTGCTAGTTCTTTGTACAGCTCACCTATTTAGCCCAACAAAATAACTATACTAAGAAGTAAACAATTATTTTTTGTTTATAAGATCAGATTGATTAACAAAGCATAGAGCTCTAAATGATTACTTTTCACAGAAGTGGAGGTATGAGAAGTAGTATTTGATTGTTTGAAGGCATGCCTGTAGGCCTCATTTGCATATTTGTGTTGCCACATTAGACAAGTAAAAATGAGAAAAATTACGTATATCTTGAAATGATGGCAAATAGATATACTTCAAAGAAATGCAATTGATTTCTTGTTATCTAGAACATTAGTTAATTTTGTCTCCATTTTCTAAACTAGCTGGTGAGTTTGTTTTCCCTGAGTTTGAAGTCATATACTCCAGCTGATCATAATAATTTTACCATTGTTTCTCCCAACATATATTGTATAAATTTATAATATTTCTTATTTTGCAGTCCTTTAATTTAATTAAAATTTTTAAGTGATATATGCACACTAAGTTTTGTTATTTAAAATAATTGCAGGTTATTTTAACTCAATGATGAAAATTTTGCAAAATATGTTGCTCTTTTCAATGATCATAGAATCCTTTGGTCTATAATTTGCAAAAAGGAGAGAAAATACAACTTGAGAAATTAAAAAACTATATAGGAGTTAAGGAGAAGGAATTAAGAAAAAAGTCGATTATCAAAATCATTACTTGAAAAAAAGTGTGAAAGCCCAGTATGCAGTTCTACACACTGTATTGTACCCTGCAGAGGGATGGATTTTTTGGAATACAACAGAAAATGAATTTGTTCTTGGATTTAGTTCAGAGAGAATCATGACAGCATTTACTTCTGATGCAGTTCCAGTGAAAAAGCTATTATGCTGGTTGCCATATTGTTCATCAGTTTAAACATGTAACTTTTATTTCTCAGTCATCATTTAGGTAAAAATAGTCATTCACAATGACAAAAAGTGCCCTAAATAAAAACAACAATTACTTGAAGATTTACCTGATAATTGTCCACTCATAATTATCCAAGTAAAGGATGTGCAACAAAGCTCACAAAACACAGCATATCTTAAAATAAAAGAGAATTCGGGATTTCAGTACTTTCCTGCAAGCAGTCAATTAAGTTCTCTCATTTCATGAGTACAACTGTGTATACTTTAGTCTTCTTCACAGTTATCTACACTTCTCTTTAAATCTTTCTCTGATAGTATTTCTTAGTATTCAGGCAGTAAGTGAGTGATGTGTTATAATTTTAAATCTTGAGACAAGTCTTTCATTGTACAAATTATGACCTTCAGACAACATTAGGAGTCATGGAATCCCACTCTAAATCTGCATGGGATAGAAATGCAGACTTCAGCCAAACCTCTTACATAGACAAAGGTAGATAAAAATGGCAAAAGAATCTATAACAAAACCATTTTGAGATTTCTAGTTGATTGCTGTTAGATACCAAGGACAATTGGTAATGCAGTAAGGCACAGATAATACACAGTGAGTCACTAGGACACACCATACAGAGTATAATAAAGGAGGAGATAGAGTAACTAATGTCTTTTGGACAATACTTTCCCTAAAGCATCCAACACTATTTTCTTGAATAGTTTGATTCCTGCTTTCTAATGACACTACTAACTGACCATAGCAGAACAACAGAGCTTTTATATTTGAACTATTTATTGACCTTGAAATAACATGCAATTCAGACATCTCTCTAGAGCTTTGTGTTAGGAAATTGTGCATCATGACCAAGTGGATTAAAGTGGTAAGGTGTTATAAAGTCTTAAAGTATACAAATGTCAGCAATGTCTATAATATACATACAGTTTGGTTTTAAAATGCAAAAAATAAAAAGGAAAATAACAAAAAAAAATCTTGAATGTGACTATTCCCCTGTAAATTTCCTACACTCAGGTAGAGAACAATGTGCAGTATCAATACAGGCTGGGGAATGAATGAAATGAGACCAGCGTGGTCAAGAAAGACTTGAGGATAACCGTGGGTGAGAAATTGGATATGAGACAACAATATGCATTTTCTCTTCAGAAAGTCAATGTGAAAGGTGAAAGAAGACAGAGAGTCTTTCACACCTGAAAGTCAGGGAGGTGATATCTTGGTGACAGAAGACACAAAGAAGGTGGAATTATTGAACGCGTGTTTTGCCTCAGTCTTTACTGCTGAAAGCAGCCCTCAGGAATCCCAGACTCTGTGGGTAAGAGGAAAGATGCAGAAACGAAGATTTCCCCTTGTGGGAGGACTGAGTTAGAGATTGACTAGGGAGACTTAACAGCAGTAAGTCCATGGGTCCTTATGGAATGCACCTACATGTCTGAAAGAACTGGCAGATGAATTTGCTAAGATGATGTTGCTTCATCATCTTTGAGAAATCATGGAGAACATGATGAGAGATGCCCAACAACTGAAAGAAAGCCAATATTACTTCCAACTTCAAAAAGGGAAATAAGGAGGAATCAGGAAATTACTTGTCAGTCAGCCTCACCTCCAACCCTGGAGGTTAGTACCAAGCATATAGAAGAAAAGAAGATCATTGAGAGCAGTCAGCATGGATTCACCAAAAGGAGATCATGTTTGACTAATCTGATACCCTTCTATGATAGCATGGCAGGATGGGTCGAAGAAGGGAGAGCAGTAGATATTTTCTACCTTGACTTCAGCAAGGCTTTTGTTACTGTCTGCCATAGCATCCTCATAGGTAAGTTCAGGAAATGTGAGCTTGAGGAATGAGCAGTGAGGTGGATCAAGAAGTGGCTGAATGTCAGAGTTTAGAGGCTTGTGAACAGTGGAGTGAAATTCAGTTGAAGGCCTGTGTGTGGTGTTCCCCAGGGACCAGTACTGCATCCAGTCTTATTCAACTTGTTTATCAAGAACCTGGATGAAGGGATAGAACACAGCCTAAGCAAGGTTGCTGATGATATGAAACTGGATTGAATGGCTGAACCACTTGAAGACTGTGTTGCTGTTCAGCAGGACCTTGATAGACTGAAGAGCTGGGCAGAGAGAAACCTAATGACATTCAACAAAGGCAAGTGTAGAATAGTGTACCTAGGGAGGAATAACCCCATGTACCAGTATAGGTTGAGGGATGACCTACTAGAGGCAGTTCAGAAGAGAAGAACCTGTGAGTCTATATCAGTCTATTTTCTCTAGGAGAAAGTGATGAGAGGAAATGGACAGTGGAATAGAATAGAATAGAATAGAATAGAATAGAATAGAATAGAATAGAATAGAATAGAATAGAATAGAATAGAATAGAATAGAATAGAATAGAATAGAATAGAATAGAATAGAATAGAGCAAGATGAAACCCCCAATCATGTTGAAAAGTTCCTAAGAATACACCCACAGCAGTTTGACTGTCAGGGCTGGAGGAAAGCTCAGTGGCAGCATGGCCATGGGTAGCCCTGTCCTACTGGTGGCCATGAGAGGTCCCCCTCAGCACCTTTTGGGGATGTTGATGCCAGAGCCAACTCCGTCTCTGTGGGTGCTACTTTTGGACAAGACACGGGTTCTAGAAAGAATGCACAAGGATCATTGAGTACAACTCTTGAGTGAATGTCCCATATGTGGCAAAATACTCCAGAAATAGTAATAGTTGTTAGAAGTAGCTGACTACCCGTTTCTGAATTTCTGTATATTTAATGTTTATAAAGACTGTTGAATGATTTGACTGATTCTTTTTCAGAGAAAATTGTGTAGGGTCTTTCATTCAAGTAGCAGTTCATCATAACACAGAACCAGGTGGGACAATAAAACTTCTATATGTTGGAAAATTAATTCCAAACTGTGGCAGATTGTGATTATTTTGAGCATTTCCTTTCTTCTATGAAATATATGTGAGACAGTTGAAATTATCAGGTGCTATTATGAATAATAGCATTGTCTAAAAAAAATGAATATTAATAGCATAAACTCAATCACATATAAATTACTCTTTATGTTTATATAACTTTTTCTGCAGTTATTAAGCTAGTGTAACTTTTTTTCATACAGTAAAATACCTAAGGTACATTAAAGAGAAGAAACCTATGATAAGTCCAGTCAGTTTCTATACTTGTTTTTAGAACTTTTAATTATGGATTTATTCTCTACATGGGCGTCATCATTGTCATCCATCAAACAAAATATTTGTTTTCTTTGTTTGTTTTTTTTTCTTAACTGGTACATAGTTTTGAATATATAATGAAATAAACATAGTCGTACAGCCATAGCAAAAATGACAAATTGTGATTAAGATTTGTTACAGAAAGTTATCTATAATAGGATAAGTTTTGTTTTACCATAAGTATAAAGGAACTTTCATGCTGCACAAAGCAATGAATTAGGTACAGTTTTGATTGCAATTGCATTACCAAATGCTACAATTATTAAATACTCAGCAATAACTCAGACATGCTTTGAAAGAGTACACTTTTCTTAATTAAGAAAGATAATATTATTAGGATATCTCACTTCAGGAAGTTCCCTGGAAGTTAGAAGGTCTTCTACTAGTCACTATTAGAAAAGAAACAACATCAGTGATAGTTCAACGTTTTTCAATTCCACTGCAATGTCAGTACTGGAACTGTGCCCAGGTCTCAGTAGCTGTTCTCGAAAATGCATCATAAATCGCACCTTGGTTTAAAGTGTGCACTTTCAGTGTTACTGAAGTGTTATTATGCTCAAATATAACCATGGAGGAACTTTGTTAAGGGGAGGATGGTGGGGGTGGTGGGGAGGGAAGGGTGCAAAGAAATATCAGAATTCAAAGAGAGGGACAAATTCCATCTCATTTTTTGTGCTCTAATTTCTTTCATGTCTTTGCATTGAAAGAGATAGAAGTCAGGCCAGTATTTGTCAGTGTGTCCTTAAAACTACAGAGAAACCCCTATATTTCAAACAAACACAGAGTTCATTTTAGAAATTAATCATACTCCTTCATCTGTTCATTTTCTCATTTGACCCATTTAGGCAGATATAGAGTTCTCTGCTTATTCCACAAACTGGTATCTTCAAAATCACTTCAGAAGGCTCTGCCACAAGCAAAACCAATAGATTGAAGCAATATATTTAAAAGAACAACTGAGCGCTTCCAAGGATTTTATTGTATTGGATACATTTAGTACAAATACTTCTGACATAACATTGGTAATGTCACATAAATTTGGCTGTTTTTTCAAAAATTATTTTTTTACATTTTTGGTCGTGCCATCAAAATCCTATATCATTAGCATCCCGATTTAATTTTTATTCTTTTCCTACGTCATTATATTTGGTATATTTTTGTAAAACACCCAATATTTAAATGTGAAATGTAAAAACATGTAAAAACTTGTTGGTCCAGTACATTAGATACTTCAAGTAATTGTTTCATAGATAAAAATCAGTAATAAAAGCAATTTCATTATGTTAACATAAACTCCCTTTTACTTAAGAAATCCAGCAGAACTCTATAAGAATTTTTACAAATAAAATCAATAATTGACTGGTGTAGAAATGTTCTTATTTGTCATTGCTTCTATACGATGCAGGGGAATGAGTGGATGAAGAAAGGTACATGAAAGTTTGTAAAAATATGGCATACTTTGAATATTCCTATCTCTCTTGTGATAGAAGTGAACTTTTAAGAACAATTTATTGATAATTTTGATTTGGTTATTGAGAAGTGTTGAAGTATAAAAGCTACAATAAGTTGAAAAGACAAAACAAAATTACATTACCTAGCAAGGTTTCCAGCTAATAATTGAACTTAAACACATTTTCTTCAGCTACTAAACTGGCTTGATCGAGGAGGAGGAGGAAAATATAATAACCAGTCTTTGGATGGGTGAAAAGTTTTCTTAAGAGAAAAAGAATGTAGTAATTAAAGAGCTATTTTGACTATTGCAGTCATAACAACTCAAAAAGTTCAAGTCTGCTTAAATTGACATCAGTAGATAGTGTGTGAGATCTGCAGCATTCCCCTACAGAGTTAAAAAGTCATTGGAAAACTTGCCTTCCAAAGAAACAGAAAAAAATCCAATGCTCTTTACAATAACAAGATCCCAAATCCATCCAGAGGGTTACAGTGCTACTTTCAGGCATCTTTCTCTCAATTATCTTTGTTTTTTTTTGTTTGTTTTTTTCATACAAATCACACTAAAACAATTCCTACCACGCAGTTCTGAAGAGCTATAAATGTTTCCTCTGATATACGAGAGAGGATTTTAAATTTCCTTCTTCCAGCTGTATCCTATAGCTACTATTATGCTCTTATAAGGTAGGATAGATTCCCTTGCAGATCATTTTGTGTGTATGTATTTCTACAGAGTCCTATTAATATAAAGATACCTGCAATATATCCTCACCTGTGCTTTATAATTAGAGTAGTACTGTGTTTGTTCAGAACTAAGTTTGTTCTGCCATCTATTGTAATGATTTGCATGTACATGTCTAATTTTTCCTAATGTTATCTGTGATTTCTACAATGTTACTAACATATGATTTCTAAAATAACTTCTTTAATCAACATTGTTTGAAGTGATGAGCGGTCAGGATGGAACAATAGTTCGTTTGTAGAGTACTTGTTTTCCATTAACATTTATGAATCGCACTTAACTAACAAGTGAAGGAATGAAACAATAAAGTATTATTGCCAATCTGTAATAAACTATAGTCAGATGTTATAATTTTTAAATTACTTAGATCTATAATATTCACATTTATTCAAAGATGTTTTTGGTGATTTGGGAAATCACTTACTTGGTTCAAAGAAACAAATCAGATATGCTTTGATGCTTACCAAAGTGAAATGCAGGAGTGTATAAGTCTATGCCAATTCACATGTAGGTTGTTCCAGAAAGTTCATAAGAAGGCTCAAAATAAAGCCAAGAATCTTAGATACTGATGTAATTTGATTACTTCTAAAAATTTTGCAGGTAACAAAACTATATGAAAAATGAAAATATTCAAAATGGATTAAAAATATTATCTAAAATATTTGGAACACTGATTTTTTAAAGCTGTTAGAAATTAAACTTCCTTTAAATATTACAGTTTTAAATATTGGTGTTGACATCCAAAAATAAGATAAACATCCATTGGAATTTTAACATCTATCACTAAAAACATAGTCCAGATGTTCTACAGATCCATCATAATTATTTTTTTTAAATTAATTGTTTCCATAGACTTGTTAGAAACAATAATTAGAAGAACAAAAGTTTCTTCTAAATATTTCAAATAGATGTTTTAAAGAAGTACTGCAATGTTTTCTAAGATTGATTGTCATGTAATGATTTTTTACACAGAGCAAAAGAACACTTAAAAAAATTGGACAAAATCCAATCAACCACAAACAAACTATGAAACAGCAGTTGTTTTGTAATTGAGAATTTACACTCTAGAATAAATGTGGTGGGAGTTGGGTTACAGTGGCATAAAAAAGTTTCTTATAATAATTTTTCTGCTCATTCTTTAAGTACCTGTGGTACATGCATCAACATTATTGAAAGCAATTCTATATTAGGCTAATCTGATCATATTTAATAATGTCATGCACCAAACAAATTCTAAGTGTGAAATTGCAGCTGTAACATATTTATTGTTATTCTACCTATGATTTTAAATAAAACAGAAAATTTGATCACAAATTATCTATTCTACAGATTTGGTTTGTGTTTTGACAGCTTGTGCTTGTAGGAAGTCCTTGAAAAGACTTTTGCTCTCAGTGCCTTTTTCCATAATTACAGACTGAATGTTGGATGTGTCTTAAAATTGTCATGCAAGAAATATATGAAATCAAAAAGAAGTTCCATATTAGATTTATTAAACAATATTAATTATGTTAGTAATGTTCCGTACTTGATAAATGTCTCTAGTTATTTTTTGCATTACTCTTTCTTTACTTTTCTTTACTCTTTTGAACCTGATGACATAAATATGTATATTTTCATCATATATAAACCCAGATTTTACAGCATATGAAGAAATAACACTTAATAATACTGTTTCTTAACAAGTTGCCTTATCTCATGACAATCCATACATATTTATCTACTAATTATAGATTTAAATATGTTCTAGTTTATATAGAGGCTCACTTATTTATGGTATGTGAAAAAAACCCTCCAAAATTATTATTGCTTAATAAAAAAAGAGAGAAATTTGTTTTTCTTATATCCCCTTGAAAGACCAGCATGTACAATGAATTTCAGACTAATTAAGAGGATATATTATATTTACAGCTAGAAGAGTCTCTAATCCTTCTTGTATATCATGGGCATGAACAGCTACCAAAAAGGGTGTTCTTTGAAACAATGAATACCAAGTGTTCTGGACCCATTGCAATTTTTGTGAGGAGTTCAATAAAGAGAGCAAGCAAGAAATGGGGGAAATGAAAAATACTAACTTCATGGTGCTCTTTTAGAAAAGACATTGTGTTTGTATGTTATTTAGAAAAAAAATGTACACATAAAGAATTAAGGAACAGTTCTGCAAAGGTAAGAAATATGAAACTAATTTATTCTGAATATATGAAACTTTTGACACAATATTTTTATGCGTCTGTCTAAAATCCTATAGCCAACTACACATTGTTGATTAATTTTTTTCTCTGTATTGATTATAATTATTATTATAATCATCATTATTGATTATATTGTTGATTATATGGACCAACGCTGAAGAAGCCATTGTGAAAAATTATAGCGTTTTTCCGTGCCACTTTCCTAAGAGGGAAAAGAAAAAATCTTTTGTATTTTATTATTATCTGTGCTTCTGGTTTTTGACCTTCAACAGCAGCAGGAGTACATGAGTTTTCTAAAGACCAGTTAACCCTATTTAAAATAAATAATTTGAAGGATTTAAAGCACTAGAAAAAAGAATGGTACTCGTCAATAAAGACTGTCAAAGTGTGGCCATCTACTAATTACAATACCTCCTAAAATATCTTGAATTTTAATTGTTTAATATCACTTCCATAAAAGTGTGTCATGTGTTCTCTAATATTCTATGGACATGTAGACACTTCTGGTAAAAATGGGTTTTCAATAGCTTGAGGAAAAACTGCTTTTGAGCTTAAGAGATGGGGTTTTGGCTACCTGCAACATCAGAAAACATTAGAACTCATATCCATTGTACATTTCAGCATCATGAATATCCTAGTTAATATTAAGTTTTCTTTTCTGGCAGTGTGGCAGTAAGATACAATTTCATTTGCAGCACAGGCTTATTCAAACTAATGAAAAGTATGAGACCTTTTTCCGTGACTGAAATGCCTAAACAGAATATTAGATCACAAATTACTGTTAATAAACCGGCAAGATTATTAAGCAATTAGGGAGCTCATGTGAAAAGATGGAGAATTATTAGTTTTTCACGAATTTCAAAATCTTCAATTTCATAGCTGTGATGGTGCCATCAGAGTGGATATTTTGCAGCTTTCAATCTGCTTCCTTCTTCCTCAATTTATTATCAAAATCAAAAAGTGATACTGAGTACTGTGAAAATCTTCAGTTAGTGTAATAGCCTTTAATTCAGTGGAAAAGATGGGATACTAGATTCAGACTTGGTGATTGACAGACATTCACTAGGGATCATGCAGGCTTACTGGATCAAAAGAGGTAAGGATAAAACTGTGCAGAAGGCCTTTCCCAACTCTGTGGCAGATACTACATGCAGAAATAAAGATAAGAAATACAGGAGATCCAAAACAGTTACTGCATTGAACTATATCTGAATGTGCAAAGAGAGACTAGTTGTATGTCAGATCAGGAATGAAACTCTTATAACTTGACAGTAAAATATGGGATTTTGGCATAATAATTAATGGGATAATTATTATTGAGAAAATAAGATCTATTAACTGCATTACTAATTGTAGAAGTAAGTGATTTAGGTATGCTTTTAGAATTTAGTGCTCCGTAATGCAAAGTACAAAAAAATCAGTCTTGAGCTCTCTGAGTGTCAAAGAGTACAATAAAGAAGTACATATATAAAAAGATGCTTTTTACAGAGCATTTTGCAGACAAAACAATACAGAGCCACCTACTGTCACAGTTCCTTGTCTGTATGGATTGGTATTCTTTTTTCCTAGCCAAAAATTCAACATTTTGAATTATCCCAGAATAAGACATTTCCAGCTATGGCAATGTCACAAAACTTATGTTTCTAGGGCTTTTCTGACATTTTGAATGGGTATTCATTCGAGATAGGTGATGGTGCCATTTTACTAAATCTGAATTCTACTGCTGGAAGTATAGGTTACGATCTTAATTTTGGGAAGGAAGTTGTTTGCCTTTCCTTCACTAAAATAAGTAGCATAGGAAAAGAAAGAGTTGCTGATACATAGACTGTGTTGTGGTCATGACATAAACCCAGATCAGATTCGTTTCAGAGTTGGTGCAACTCCGTACTGAGTGTTCACACATGTAAGCAAGAAAAACTGTCATCAAAGCTAAAATTGGATCTGAATTGGTGCTCTGGAAAAGCACCTTCCAAGGTTTAAATCTGAATGTGGTTGAAGAGAATTGAACTTGGAACAGGGAAAGATCCCGGAATCTTCCACCTAATGCTATAAATACATTTGTATTTCTACATGAAAAATATTAAGAATCTTTTAAAGGGTACACTTAATCATCAGAGTATTGAGAATTTAAATTAAATCCAAAGTCTGTTCTCAAGATTATAATCTATTACAGTAGATGTTATAGCTGGCAACATTAACAATGCAATGAGGAGAATGAATTGTAGGAAATGGGAGAGTTACTAATTATCCACAAAATTATTATACTAAGTAATGAGGTTTTTTCACTAAGTCAAGTGGGAGATAGAATATTTTAGGCAGCACAACAGATAACTTTCTGGAAAACTGGCAAGTATCCAAGCTTACTGTAGACTGTACTTTCTGGGAACAGATGTTTTGGGAAAGATTTCATCCTGTGAGAATGAGCACAAGCCTGAGCAATGCTGAAAAGTTAATTGTCATTGAAAATATTACCTGCAGAAGCTGAGAAATAAGAAAACAGATCAAAGCTTTCTGAACAGAAGAACACAAACTCTTACATTTTCTATTTGGACAAACTAATGAGCTACCAGTAAAAATGAGCGTGGTAGAAAACAGAAGGAAAAAAAATGTTGGACTGCCCATGTTGACTGCATGACTGAGGAATTAATATTAACATGTACTATATCAAATATTGCTAGATAATTCTCAACCTGATAAAGTCACAGATCTTTGTGTAAGGTCTTGCCACTCTTTCAATGTCGTTAAGATGATGTTTCTTACTACTTTTGTATAATTTCTTTTATTTCTTTCTATTAGAAATACAGGGTGTGAAGATTCCTACATTATGTCTCTTTCCAGGCCTAGCCTTCTGTCCTGGGTTGAAATATATTCTATTACCATCTCCGTGAGCTGTTGAAACCAGGTGAAGCAGTGTTCCTTGCCTCCTCCCTCTGTACTATCTGCTGTTAATGGGCCATCAGTGCGTCACCCCATGACTCAGAGATAACTCCCTCCGGGACTATCTGCTGTTAATGGGCCCATCAGGCCCTAGCACACGACTCACCATCCCATTGTGAGATGCTTCACCCAGAGGGAGGAGCCAACTATTCTATCCTGGATATAAGCTGAGACTCTGAACACCACACCAGCGCTTACCTACTGGACTCCCAGAGGACAAGAGCTACCGTTGGACTTTCTCACCCTTTTCTTTCTACAGGATCACTGCCTCAACGGAACTGCTTTGCTTGGACTGCTACCACCATAGAGTGTCAGGGTGTATTCTGACTTTGTCAGTGTTCTTGTACTACTGCATTTCTTTCTTTCTTTTAATTTTCTTCTTTCTATTAAATTATAATTCTGACTTGCGATTTCCCACTGGTTTGATTTCAAACTAGTACACCTTCCCAGATGCAAAAAATCTATTCAGTGAAAAGAATTCTAAATCAAACTTATTTTCTTGAGAAAAGACAATCTTCCATTCTCATCCCTTTCCTCCTCACACTTGCACACCCTCAAGCTGCTCTTCGATACTAAGCTACCCTTAGATACTGCACCCCACCTCTCTTATCCTCCCATCCTTGGGCCTGGTCTCAGAAGTTTCTTGTAAGCCTTGACTGAACTCTCTGAGAGGTGAAGTGTTCCTTCACCCTACCACTTGAGCCATGAGGCACTCCTTGATTGTACTAAGGACTCTTACATGGCAGGGGTGGAAATATTCAGAAACATCAGCTGCCCAATCAAGGTGGTAAACAAAGGACAAGCCATTACTGTTTGTAGCCTTGGTAAACCATTTTCCTGAATTGTAGCCCAAAATGGAGGCATACAATTGTGAATTGTAACAGTAGAGGAATGGTATTATCATTATTACACTTTGGGGAAAAAAGTCCAGTAGCTAACTTGGGTTATGGTCAGGGCAGAAATTACTGATGACCAATAAAAAGTGGTCCTAAATGAGGCCATTTGTGCTCTCCTGCTCTGCAGCTGGCTTCACCAGCACCTGCCTCTGAGCTGTACGCCTCTCAGAGCTCATAAACCCTCAATCTTGAGATAAATAACCATCACTGATGATGAAGTCTAGGCTGAAACACCTGCACACACATCCCCACATTCCATAAGGTGAAGACTTGGCCTGTTGGGAAATGCAAAGGGATTTTATCTGAATATTTCACTGAGCCCAAGAAGAATTCTTGATAGATACCTTTATACGCACAGAAAAGTGTAACATATTTTACACATGTATGCGAATTGATTATGGTATGAACGTTATTACCGCAGATCTATAGTTAATAATAACTATATTGTATTTATAATAACTATATAATGATATAATAACGATATTATATTTATATGTAGTGGGTTAGGGAACCCTAACCCCTCCCCAGGTGGTTGCGGGGAGTGACTGCAGGACCATGTCTCACCGGGGGCCCCCTCCTCCAGCAACTGTGCCAGAGCAGGGGTTCTCAGGGGAGGGCTGTGTGGGGCTCCTGCAAGGCTGGGTGGGGCTTCTCCCCGGAGCCGTGTTTCCAGGTGCTTGTGAGACTGGCCGGAGCCAGGGCCGTGCCTGGCTGTGAAGTCCCATGGGGCTGTGCTAGGACTGTGCCTGAATGCCAGCAGGGGCTGGCCTGGCACAGGCCATGCCTTGATGCAGGCCACCCCTAGAGCCGTCCTGAGCCTGTCCCTGGGTGCCACGGGGTGGTGGCCCAGCCCTGACCCCTGAGCAGCAGTGAGGGGAGGTGCCACCCTGGCCCCCGGCAGCCTGGAGGCCATGAGCATATCCGTGGGGGGCGGGACTAGACCCCAGCAGTGGTGGCAGCCAGTGCACAGGGTAGGTTTGGCCCCCTGGGCCAGCGCTGGTGCCCAGAGTGGATTCATGACAGCAGGAGCAACCCATGGGCGGTACCACACAGCCCCGGGCATCCCTGGCACTGGCAGAGTGGCGGTGGCAGCCCCTCTCCTCCTGGCAGGCGCAGTCACATGGGCGATTTTTCGCAGGAGTGCTATCTTTGCCTCATGGCAAAGTCTCAGACAGAGAGGCGGTGCCCAACGCTGCTGACCAATAGGAGAGCAGCCTGGCCAGGAAGAGGACCATGGGTTTACACGATATCAAAAGCCCATAAAAGCCATGAAACCCAGAATTTAGCTCTCTTCCCTGGCTCATGATGGTCCAGATAACATTAGCTGCTGCTGTCCCTCCCGGTTCCTCCCTGCCTCCCTCACACCACAGTGCCACCGGAGCCCCTGCAGTGGCAACAGAACACCACTCAGCTGCAACAGTGTCGTATCTTTTCCCCCTGGGTTCCTGGAGAGAGGGTGCTTCTCAGTTTTTTTGTCTTTCAGAGGCTCCGAGTGCCGGGAGATATCATCTTCGAGGTGGCTTTCCCTTCTTTCCCTCTGCTCCTCAGCTCACCAATCTGCTTGGAGGAGCAGTTGGTCATTTTGTTTTTTGTTTTTTTTTTATTTTTGCGGAAGATTGTCATGTCGTTGTGTGTATCTGTTTAGTGCCTAGTGAGTTCTATAGTTCTATACAGACCTATGGAAAATAAACTTGTGTTTAGTGTTGCAACTCTATTACATCTTTTGTCACTGTTGCGCCCCCTAGTGGTGAAACCACCACAATATTATAATTCTAGTAAACCCTATCAAATTGCTTTATAAATGTCAAATTATTCAACGATTAAGTGCTGCTAAACACTTTTTCACCCTTCTCTTTGTGCCCATATCCTTTTCACTCTTACCCTCTTTTGCATTCCCAGCTTCTGTGTGTATCTTTGTATGTTTTCACCTGTGTAGGCCCATCAGACTCTGTGAAGTCACATTTTCACAAATTCATATTAAATCTTCCTTTTGATCTTTGACTGTCTCTTTAAGCAGACAAAACACTCATTCACAACACAGATGTACTTATTATTCAGTCATATTTTTAATTCACATGGTCAATTTCATATATCAAACTGGGATGTGTATGTGAGAGAGTTGTAATTCTAGAATTGACAATGGCAACATGTTTCTCCAGCAGATCTGCAGATTTCTTTCTTGAGAAGCAACAGTAAACAGCATAGATCCTGGTTTCTTGTTCAAGTTTGGATTTCTTCTTTCTTACAGAGGCCATTATTATACTTTATTTAACAGTGTGAGTTACAAACACCAAGTTCCTCCCATGAACCCCTTTCTGGCAGGGTATTTCTCTTACTTTAAACCCTTTTGACTGACCTAATTTTCTGTGTGGTGTATAAGGCAACTGCTCAGCAGTATTATTTCCTTATGCTGCTCTACATATCTGTCTGGGCATCTCGATGGCTATTTTAAAAATATGAATAAAATGTGTTTTCTATAATTTGGGAGAATTGATATTTTGCTACCCCAATAAATTTCCAGGAAAATAATTTTATTACTTAAAATTACTGGTTAATTGAGCACATTTCACAATGATTTAGTTAAGGAAATATCAACCTAGGTGTTTAATATGGACATAAAATAAATCCACAAGTGCACTCATTAAAGAATTGAGGACAAGGGCATATAGAAAGATCAGTCACTGGATACCAAAACCTTAATTATAGAAAAAAGTAGGATGTTTTTGGAGACACGTACAGGGAAAGAATGTAATTCATGCATTGCCTAACATGTAGCTACAATAAAGAGATAAAAGCATTCATATGCACAATGTATTTTGTACAGTTGTCCTCCAAATATCATGTAAGAAAAGGAAAATTATAACAAAGACCAGAAATTCACTTAAATCTGTATGATAACAACACAAGGTAAAGAGGCCAGATCTCTTATGGCAGGTCATAACAAAAATTATGATTATTTGTTTTGGCTGGGATAGACTTAATTGTATTCATAGCACCTGGTATGGTGTAATCATTTGGATTTGTGACCAAAACGGTATTGCTAAGACAATACTGTTTTAACTCTTCCTGGACAATGTATGTACAAAGTCAAGTGCACCTCTCTTTCTCATACTGCCTAGCCAGTCCATCAGCTGGGAATGTACAAGCTATTGGGATGGGACAAAATCAGCAGAGCTGACTCCAACTGACCAAAGAGATATTTCATGTTATATGAAGTCATGATGAGCAATAAAAGCTGGGAAGAAGGAAGAGGAAGGGGGAATTCTGAACAATGACTTTTGGAATGATGGCACATGTCTTTGCAAGCAACTGCTGTGCATGACGGAGGCCTGCTTTTCTTCAAATGTCTGAACAGCTGCCTACCTACGGGAGGCAATGAATGAATTCTTTTGCTTTCTCTTTACTTACTAAATTGTCTTTATTTCAACTTATGAGTTTTCAGACATTTACCCTTTAAATACTCTTCCCCATACAACTGAGGGGGAAGGAGCGAGCAGCTATGTTGGGCTAAGCTTCCAACTAGGGTTAAGCCACAAAACTAGTAAAGGAAGACTTACAGTAGATTGAGGTGTTTGTTAGTGACTCTTGAATTTAGACCTTTGCTTTGGTGTTTTGTTTTTGTTGTTTTTTTTCCCCACCAATCTCATAATAGCTTCCTTTTGGGAAAGCAAGTAGCCATGAGAGATTCAACACTCATTCATTCTTTGGTTGTACCACTGGCAAAACACAAAATCTTATACTTTACTGTTATTTTCAGTTCTGAGAAAAACAATACAAACAATACATGGATTGTTCTGGTTTTTAATATTAGCCACTGCAATTTCTCAAAATTTGTATCCAGCACATCCTGAATTTCTGCTTCTGTTTGTCACATTATGCCATGCTTATTTTCAAATAAAATATTCTGTTATTTTCCTAAATAAGTTTTTGTTTCTTAAGTGAACGTGGAATAACAGCCAGCATACAAACTCTGTTTCTTATTATGTCACATGTGGAATATGATTTTTCGTAAGGAAACTAATAAAACTTTCAACACAACAGACTAAAATCTGAGATTTATTCGCTGACTGATGTATGCTACTGTAGCCCAGCTACACTGTCTTTATAGATTAATAATGAGATCTTGCTTAACAATCGGTGCAACTCAGTCATGGTTTACTTCCTCCCTGGAGGACCAATTGCTTATCTCATCAAAAGGATGATAATTCCCTCTGTCTGTCAGTTGATATGATCTTTATTTGGACACAAACTACATCAGCAGACTGAGCTGAGCTTCCAGCCTTGCTGGTGGTAAGGGATTCAAAATTCATGTTTATCATATGCAGAAGATAGATGCTCTAGCTAGCTTCAGGCACTGCATTAGTGCTAAAGTCCATTAATTCTAATTATGTTTTGCATATAGAGAATATTAAAATGTTTAAATTAATAAAGGAGAAGAGTCATCCCCTTGGCATAGTTTCTGCATATTAATACAGTTTTCTGTGCAGGAGGTGATCTGTGCATGCAAAGAACATTCCTTAGGCTATTGGAGATTGAGCACATAAAGCTCTTTGGGGGACATGTGCCAACCACAACCATCTCACTGCATCTCTGTTCATTAGTCCATGGGGGTTTATTTTTATAGGTTTTGGATAAGAATGAGATCATTAGCTGCTCGAATGAAGGTAGGACAGGAGTGGTCCAGCTTATCTGTGTGTGTCACGTACAAGGATGTGCGCATGAAAATTGCATAAGACAAATGCTATCCTTCCTTATTATGTTCTATATATTGCAATTAGTTGTTGCCATGATAGTTCAGCTCTTTACTGCAAACAGAGAAGAAGCCAGGATGATTATAGAAAATCCCTTGATTGAACAATTCTTTCAGTAGAGAATTTTCCTGAACTTCTGATTTGCTTTTGGTTTCCATCTGATGATTTTTGTTTAAATGATAAGATATAATCTTGTTTGAACTAATGAAATCAGCCTTGCAACATTTTCCTCTGTGTTGTCTGTTACTGAGTCTATTAATTTATTTTCCATTTCTGCCAAGTATCAATCCTCTACTCTCAGTTTTTATTTTTTGTTATTTAATTAAATAGTACAAATTTCCTGACAACAATATCAAGGAAGAACTAAGAGCAGTCCAAATAATTAACACTGAAACTTACATTCCAGTATCCCTGACTTTAAAAATGCTTGATAGATATCCACAATTAATAAACAGAATTTTTAAACTATATTCTAAAACATTAAGGTGATAAAGAATGTGGTACTAATACTAATACTAATGATGAGAAATAGAGTAGGATATGGTTTTAAAGTCCTATGACGAAGTACTAAAAAACACCTAGTAAATCTTTATATATCCAGCATCTTTAAAAGATAATGAACTGTTAATTTGATATTAGGTCTGGACTTTGTATGAAGGCAGTGATCTGTAATTACCAAAACTGAACAGCCAGTCATCACAGTAAAAAAAAAAAATCTATATGGATCATTTAACCTGGGAACTTCAAACAGTCCTCAGATCCATTTGGAAATTCTTGGGATTTATCCATTTTTAAAAAAAATCTAGATATGTTCACATGGTTTTCTGAAAGGCAAATAAAAGCTTGTTCTACCTTGCTCTTGTTGAATGGAGAACTACATAGGTCTTCTCAGCATGTTATCACACATGATCTAGTAATCCCTGATGAGAGACAAGTACATTAGTTGCACTCTGTATTATGGTAACGCAGCAGTTACTCTGTTCTGCTGGGAGCTCAGGTCAAGCTGAAGTGTGGGCAGGCTGAACTAATATTTGCATTCAAAAGTCTTTTTAGATCCATCTAAATGCTCTGAATGCCCTGGGGTACACTGACAAGTTAAGAGCCCATCTTGTCATTCCAACATTCTTTTTCCAGCTGTTTTATCCTTTTAAGCTCTTCTGTATGAATATGACTTTCTTCCTGTGTACAATGAATAATACAGGTTAATTAGTCTACATCCTCCCATCACATATTCTTTGCCAGCCAGGGCTCCTCAGAGGATATATGTCCCTACATAACCGTCTTCACCTGCCTGTTCTTCATGAAGATAAATAATGATATACAATGATCCATAACAATGTTGTGTGGTGAGTTTAGTTTTTTTCCCCTGAGCCAAAAGTACTGGAGCTTTCTGTTTCTCCATCATCAAGAGCTTGGAAAATTTACAATTACCTGTGGTGCCGTTTGTCATATAGATTGCTTGTCTGGTTTGTGCTAAAAGACTGAGTAGTACTTGTTGCAGAAAATGTCTATGAAAAATATCCAAGTGATTTAATCTTTGTTGGACCTTATTGTACTGTATCTGTCACATTATAGCACTTTGTCCTTGGAGGATTTGGCTTCATTCTCTTGTTAAACATATTCTTTACTTTTTTATCTTTCTAAAAAGAGTCTATTTTTCAAAATTAATTTTTTTTTACCTCCTTTTGCCCACCTGCTGCATTTCTTCCTCTTCTAGTGTCTCACTAGTTTCTCTCTCACTGCTGTACCTTTTTTATGTCAGGCTCTAGGCAGTCCTAGACAAATAGAGGGTGCGCCTAACTGCTCAGTTCAGTAAGTGCATGCTGGCATATATTCAGAGAATAGATACACAAAAAAACCAAAACTAGAAATACTACTGGGTATTACAGCCTGTGTGCTGGCAGTATTTTTAACAATAATATTAAACGAGTGCATTTCTTGTTTTAATTTTATATTTAGGAATATAATACACTGAGTATAATTATACAGTAATACTGAATATATTAATTGTATTGAATATAGTTCAGTATTTCTAATTACTTGTTTTTTTCAAGAATTGGCAAATATTATTCTGTCATAACAATATAGCCCTAGAGAAAAAGTATTGAAAGGAGATATAACTTACTAAATACTGATTATAAATTCTAACTAAATTTGACAACATTACAGTAAGAATGGCATGCATCATTGTAAGTATGGCATAACTTATATCAAAAAAAGCTCTGCATTGCAAAGTCACTAAAGCAGGCCTTCCACAGTGCTTTAAAGATATATTTCCGAGGTTTATATCCAAATGCATGTGTTAGGCTGCACATCTCCTATCTTCTTTCTGTAGTCAGTGGAAATGCACATTTAAATTCTTCCTTTTGGTTCTATTTGTTCCTGGCCAAAATGAACAAGATATTTTTGGCTAGTTTCATTCAGAGGTACCCTAGAGGAAAGTGTTATGGCAGACATGTAGTTCATTTGCATATTCAACTAGAATTTTGGCACAGAATTTTAAGAACTTCTATGCATACTAGCAAAAAATGCCAACATTAGGGAAGCTAAACATGGGGCAAATCAAATGAAAGCAACACGACATGATGTAATTCAACAGGATAATACTACTTACAGAATAATCTATGCTTGAGCACAGTGAAAAATAATACAAGTATTTTTTCTTCTTTTTTTATACCCTTATTTTAGATAACAGAATAACTAAAATCCGCCAATGCAATTAAATGTTTTAATATTTTTATTTAGAAAGCCTTGGGGGATACCAAGGAAATGCAGAAAGATATAACCTTTTTTCAGATGAAAAAAATAATAATATTAGTAAATAAGATATCTGTATCTTTAGTAACAGTGGCTCAAAAATGAGAATTCCAGCTGTTAAATAGTTGCAGAAGCATTATATCGCATGACTTAATTTATATAAGTAGTTACCTTATTTTAGTGTTTTTAAATGCATGCTGTGATACAGTATCAATCTTGCAATGGAAAAAAGGCAAATTTTGACTAATGTAGGACCTTGAACATTGACAACATTCTGACAGATATTCTATCTGAAAATCTTCAAAATTATTAATAAGCAGGAGGGGGGTGGTGAAGAGGAAAGATATGCTCCAGACATTTTTCACAGTTTATCACAGGACCTTGCTGTCTAGGGAGTTGAAACCAATTAAGGAGTGGATAAATAATATAAGAGACAGAACAATATTGATTCACAAGAGAATTGACAAAGATCATTAAACCTTTTCCCTTTTCTTCCATGTCTTGCAGAATCACCATTCACTGAAGAAAAAAAGTGACATATTATGTGACCACACACAACTGAATAGGATTCAGACATACTGAATGAGTTTTCCCTCTGTTCCAAAGAGCTTTTTGTTTCTGAAAATTGGTACACCGTTTACACAATTACATTCAATTAAAATGGAAAAACAGGGTTTAGAGTCACTCAGGCTTATGAATTAATAGCTGAAGATTGCAATAGTCTCCCCTGGATAATGGCCAAAATTGATTTAGTGCTGTGATTTAATTTCTGTGAGGAAGGTAAGACCAAATTTAGCTTCAGCATTTGAAAAATTAAAAAAAAATAAGAAGAAAGAAAGAAAGAAAGAAAGAAAGAAAGAAAGAAAGAAAGAGAGAGAGAGAGAGAGAGAGAGAAAGAAAGAAAGAAAGAAAGAAAGAAAGAAAGAAAGAAAGAAAGAAAGAAAGAAAGAAAGAAAGAAAGAAAGAAAGAAAGAAGAAAGATCAAAACAAACATTATAGGACTCCAAATATATAAAGAGTGGCTAGATAGAATCACATAAAGTACTTTTTCTTTTCTTCAGACTGATGAAATGAAAGGCAAGAATTGTTTGCATTGTACAATTCATCGAAACCACTATTTTATAATAACAATGGCATGCTTAGAATTCAATATCTGCATGTAAACTTGAGATTTGTATTCATAAGAACTCATCACATAAGACATCCAATTATAAATTGTACAGTCAACTTTATCATAAGATCTAAACCTCATTTAAGTCAGTAGAAAATTTCAAACTTCCATAGAAAAAAAAAAGAAAATACAATATTTGCAAGCTATGGAAAAAATCAAAATTTGATTATTTATGTATAAATAAGTAATACATAGGCTACATATGCATATATATATTAGTTTCTCTGTAGATCATATTAAATATCTCCAAGGTGGCAATTTGTCATTTAACTGCTGATCATATTTTAATTATTTCATATCTCGCTACATATCTTATATTAGTGATGTAGGAATAGTAATTACTCTATGACGCTCTGACTTTGGCAGTTATTGTCACTGCAGCTGCACTGCAACTGCATCTGAATGTGGTCTCATACATCTCCTTTCAGGTGAGACTTCTTCCCAAGCCTGACTCACTGTGGTTCTTTGCTTATGGCTTGTCATTCCTTGAGAAGCAGTCAGTCCCCGCCTGTACCTGACAGTATCTACAGTTGAAGGATGATGACTAGTGAAAAAACGTAAGCACTCATTTTCCTTCACTGTAAGGTGCTGCACCTGGGTCAGAGCAACCCCAGCTATCAGTACAGGTTGAGAATGAGCAGATCAAGAGCTGCCCCGCTGAGGACTTGGAGGTGCTAATGGAAAACTGGCTGGCCATGTGCCATCAATTTGAACTTGCAACCCAGAAAGTCAACCATATCCTGGGTTGCATCAAAAGAAGTATGGCCAGCAGGTCAAGGGAGGTGATTCTAACTGTACTTCACTCTGGTGAGACCCCACCTGGAGCACTCATCTGTCTTTGGGGCCCCCAGCACAAAAAAGACATGGACTTGTTCGAGCAAGTCCAGAGGAAGGCCACCAACATGATTAGAGGGATGAAGCACTACTCCTAAGAGGACAGGCTTAGGGATCTGGCTTTATTCAGTATGTGGGGGTTTGGGAGGGGTTGCTGGGTTTTCTGGAGGGAGGGTCCTGAGGGTCTTGGNAGCGTTTTAAACTGTTCACTGGCTCCCTGTTCTGTTGTAAACCCTGTTTTTTTCCCTTAAAAATAAAGCTCAGGCTCTTCACCCCCTTGCTCCTGGGCTGGAGTGAGGGGGCTGAGGCAGTCCCATGTCCCTGCCCGGTCTCTCTCCTGCTCGAGGGAGGCAGGAGTGGGTCACCCCAGCTGTCTACCTCACATTTTTCTTAGCAGGTACTCACTGGGAGCTCAGCGCAGGGGCGGAGAGGTGGGCGAGCGGATGGGCAGCGGTGGGCGGGAGGCGCCGGCGGAGGGCGGCCGTCTGCAAGCACCGCTTGCGGCGCCGGGCTCAGCTCGGTGCTGCTGCTGCGCGCACACCTTCCTTGCTGGCTCAGCAGGGCCAGCGGCAGCGGCGGTTCAAAGCAGCGGCAGCTGCGCTGCAGCAAGTTCAAGTCCGGCGCGGAGTGATGCAAAACCCAGCTCCATAGTACAGGCGGTGGCTGATCTCGGCGCGGGACAGCGACCTCGTGAGTGCTCCGGCGGCCGCGGGTGGCGGGCGCACCCGCCCGCGCCACCGTGGGGGAGATAAATGGGTGGTCCTGCGGTCCCAGTTTGGTGCGGCGATCTCAGGAGCGCCCCGGCGGCCGGAGTCGGCAGTCGGCGGCAGCTGCACCGGCCCCGCACCGCCAAGAGCCCAACGGATGGTCCCGCAGCCCCGGGGGGCGCCCTGGCGTCCACGGTGGGTGCGGCAGCTGCCCCAGGGGGTCANGGCGCGGAGTGATGCAAAACCCAGCTCCATAGTACAGGCGGTGGCTGATCTCGGCGCGGGACAGCGACCTCGTGAGTGCTCCGGCGGCCGCGGGTGGCGGGCGCACCCGCCCGCGCCACCGTGGGGGAGATAAATGGGTGGTCCTGCGGTCCCAGTTTGGTGCGGCGATCTCAGGAGCGCCCCGGCGGCCGGAGTCGGCAGTCGGCGGCAGCTGCACCGGCCCCGCACCGCCAAGAGCCCAACGGATGGTCCCGCAGCCCCGGGGGGCGCCCTGGCGTCCACGGTGGGGGCGGCAGCTGCCCCAGGGGGTCATGTGCGGCCCCTTGGTCCCAAGACTCCCTCCTGTGGGAGTCCCTGGGGCGGCGGCGAGGCCCTGGACCAGCAGTGGCCACGCGGACGGGCGGTGGCCGCTCTGGGGGTGCCGCAGCTGACCCGCGGCTGGTAAAAACATGGCGCCTCCAAGGAACAAACTCGTGGTTTTTGGTGGGAACCGCCATTTCGCTGGAACTGAAGATTTCGAAAGACGGGTGAAGCCAGGAAGAAGACGGCAAGAGCTTAAAAAGCCTGAAAACGGAAGCCCTCCTTCTCTTCAGCTTCCTGCAAGCTGGGGAGCAGCAGCACGGCCCCTCTCCTCCTGACTTCCAGGCCCCGTGGCTTGACTCCGCCCACTGTCATCAGCACCAGAGCCAAGCCGACACAACCACAAGTGGAAAGCTTCCCCAAGTGGCTTCCCTGGATTGGGAGGGGTGCTTTTCACTTCTTTGTGTTTTGCAGAGACTTCAAGGGCTGGAGGTGACTACCATTGGAGAGACAGAGAGAGAGAGAAGCGGCCTTCCTTTTCCCTGCTTTTCCTTGGCCAGCCTGCCTGGCCTTTGAAAAGCAGTTTGCTTATTTCCCTTTTCTTTTTCTTTCCCTTTTTGCATGGCTTTGTCAGGTGTATTTTTGTGTTAAGTCTGGGGTTTCCTTAAATTGTTTTCTTTCCTTGGTTGAGCCCTAGACAAATAAACTGTTTCCCTGTCATTCAAATTCTGTTCAGTCTTCTCGTAACTGTTGAGCGTTCCCCTAGTGAAAAACAGTGGTCTTAAACCACCACACAGTCTTAGAAAAAAGACAGCTTCAGGGCAACCTAATTACAGCCTTCCAATACCTGAAGGAATCCTACAGGGAAGACGGAGAGGGACTTTTAAAAGAGCATGCAGTGATAGGAGAGGTGAGAATGGATTCAAAGTTAAAGGTAGGTATGGAAACAATATTAGGAATAAATTCTTTATTGTGAGGATGGTAAGGCACCAAGACAGGTTGCCCTGTTGCGGATGGCCCATCCCTGGAGGTGTTCAAGGCCAGGTTGGATGAGGTTCTGAACAACAGTCTAGTTGAAGGTGTCTCTGACGATAGTAAGGTGTTTGGAACTAGATGATCTTTAAGGTCCCTTTCAATGCAAACCATTCTATGATTTTGAAGGTATGGCATATTTTATTTAAGTTGAAAAAGCCTGTTTATGCCTTCTGTAGTTTTAAACTAATGCAAATGACACCACTTGTTTTAGATTATGCAAAACAAGTGCTTCACTAATTATTCTAGAGTAAGGAACTGGTCAGAGAATTCTTCAGTTCATGTCTTTGTATCAGTGGCCTCTACTATATACAGGAGCTCTAAAAATAAGTAGTATTGTCCATTTCATTTCAAAACAGGCTATAAAGACACATTTTCAGGAAGACAATTGTGTCTTCTATTTCTTTTATGATAGATGTTTCAAAAATAATGGTGGTTTTGGGTTTTTAAAAAATATTTATATAAAAACCTACATATACAGTTTTTCTGAATGTCAGAATATATGGAAGAATTTGATGCTTGAAGCTACCGGGATAGATTTGCCTTTGTGTTGCTTCTACAGTCTCAGGACTAGACTCTTCAATTTCATTTCTGAAACCTGTCCTTTTATCCATTGTGTAATTTTGCATGATAACACTCTCAGATTCTTTGCTCAAGCAGCTAGATAAAACACATTCTCAGCCCATCAATTTTATATATTCTTTTAGCAAGGAGAAAAACACACCACTGTTATCCCCAAGTTTTCAACAAGTTTATTTCTTTTGCTCTATTTGTTTTTATGAAGGTTCATCTTATGTTACAGTGCTGTCTGTTTCTCCAACAAATAACTCACCTTTATAAACTTTATATGCATTCTGCTCTGCTCTCTGAGATGAAGTGGCAGGTTGGCCAGTTCTTCAGATCTGTTGTCTGCATGTCTAGCAAGGCATTAACAATGAATGCCCATCTGTGATGAGCTGGATATATAATTAATATAAATGATAGATAAATGCCCAAGTAATTCTTATGTGGTGAAATAGGGTATAGAAAAAAAACCACAGCACATCTGCCCATAAAGACAGTTTGATGATACTTTTGATCATACTTAGTTTAGTGCCAAAGCTTTTGATATGCTACCTTCAAGTAAACAGGATTGAAATGCCATAATAACTAATGCCATTTTAAATAGCATCCCTTGAACAGTAATCCATTCAAGAGAGAGGAAGGAGATGACTGCAGACTAGCTCACTGTACTGCCAGACTTTTTGCTGAAAGCATGTGAGATGAAAGGTACTTATGATGTGGAAGCCATCTAAGCATCAACCAAGTTTGATTCAATAGTCAGAGAGAGACTTTAATTTATAATATGACTAGACAGAACACCATCAAATTCTATTGCTTTTTTGAGCTTCTTACAATATTATTTAATTAAATCACATCTTTTTCTATGTATTGCAGATAATCTACTTGCTAACATAATGTGTGAAGCTTTTTGTATTTGATCTGAAAGATTTTTAGTTCACTTGGCTTCATCCCTCACGTCTTTTTCTCAGTCCTGTTCTCTGTTTCAGATTATTTTACATCAGATTCCACACAGACTTGATGACCTCTACTTTGGAAATTTTAAGTGCTTCATCTCAGGTCAATTTCTGTGATCTCTTCTGGAGTTTTCTGTTTCATGTCATGTGCTCATTTTAGGGATATGGCACCTTAACATTCCAAAATTGATCCATCAGTTCAAATCAAACATAATCTGTTCTATGATGTTTGCTTAGCTACAACACAGTTCTGATACCTTTACAAATTGTATCACTGTGCTACAAGTCAAATCCCATTGTTATCCTTAGTTTGCAGGGTCTTACAAATGTAAGTTCATTACTTCCTGCTGAAGAATGTAGGCTAATGGTCAGATTCAATGTAAGAGGAATATTTACCAATTCATCAGCTACATTTTCAGAGGACGAGTGGCTCTTACCACCCACTGACACATGCCAGACCTTGCCCCTGCACCTTGATCATTCCTCCTTCCAAGTAACTCTCCCAGTTTATGTACTCGGCATGATGTTCTGTGGTGTGGAATATCCCTTTGGCCAGTTCAGGTCACCTTTTCTGGCTATGCTCCCTCACAGCTTTTTTTATACACCTCCTCACTGGCAGAGCATGAGACGCAAAAAAACCCCCCCTTGAATTATGATAAGGTCTACTAGCAGGAGCTGAAACATTGTGTTATTCATGTTATTCTCACATTGAATCAAAAACACAGCCCTGTACCAGCTACTGAGAAGAAATTAACTCTGTCCCAGCTGAAACAAGGACACTATTACGTTAGGAATCAACTGTGATCTGGTTTTGTGGATTTGGGGTTGTTTGGGTGGTTTTATACTTTATATTTTCTAAGGATTGACTGATATTTAACTAAGGAGATGCAAACCATTTGGTATCAGGCAAAAATTACATTATTACATCTCAAAAAGGGATAATCACTACTTATCATCTACTTTTACATAGACAAATTTGAAAGTTTCAACTGATTTTTCTAAAAATTGCAGCATATAAATGATGTCTTAAAAAATAAGAAAATTGCAGTCAGTTGAAACTCTGAGTAACTTCATAATATTTAGAAAAAACCCCATAAAATTACTACCAAATATATTTTATGTATTTATACACTTAAATATACCTTAAACATTAGCAATTTTTTCTAATCAATGTGTTCATAGACTAAATCATAGAAACACAGAATTGTAGAATTGTTAATGCTGGAAAAGATCTTTAAAATCATCAACTCCAATATCAGCCTAGGACGATCACCATGTTCCACACAACCAAATAGTGGTATGTCTTCAAGTGCTACATCCACAAATTTTTTGAATGCATTCAGGGATTGTGACTTCCTCGAGCAAGCTGTTCCAATATTTTACAACCCTATTTATGAAGAAATTTTACATAATGTCTAACCTAAATATCTCTTGGTGTAACATGATACCATTTTGTCTCATCCTGTCACTTGTTATCTGAGAGCAGTGACTAATCCCCAGCCCAGCTCTCCCAACTGCTTCTCATAAAAAACCATTCTCATGTTTTTCTCATTGCAATTGTGTAGGATGAATCCCAATAGACAGCTAACCCCCATACATCCTTTTGCTCAGTCCTTCACAGCATAGTGGGAGAGAGAATTGGAAGAGCAAAAGAGAGAAGTGTTTTTGGTTTAGGATAAAGACAGGTTAATAAGCAATGTAAAACTGGCTCTACAAGCAAAGCAAAATTAGGAACTCATTTACTAGTTCCCATCATCTGGCAGATTTTAGCCATTTCCTGGAAAACAGGAATTCATCATATTCAATAGTTACTTAAAAAGACAAACACCATAAACCCCCAAATCCCACCCTTTTTCCCTAGGTTTCACTGCTGAGCATAATGTCATATGATATAGAACATCCCTTTAGTCAGTTAGTCAACTGTCCTGCCTGTGTACCCATCCAATTTCTTGAACACTTTTGATGCGGTATAAGAACTGTTCTGCAATACCTAAAAAATTGATGTGTTATCAACATTGCTTTGGTTGCAAATCCAAAACACAGGACCATACAAGCTGCTATAAATAAGGTTAACTCCATCTCAGATTCTAGTACCACAGTGAAAGGACAAGAGACAATGGCCACAAACCAAAACAGGAAATACAGGAAACAAAAGGAAAATTGTTGCAGAGATTGTAGATCCTCTATCTATTGGGATGTTCAAAACACAGCTGGGCAATATGCTGGGTAACCTGTTATGAGTGACCCTACATTAAGCAGAAAAATTTGACTAGCTGATCTTGAAAGGATCTTTCCTACCTCAATTTCAGTACGATTGTGTGATTCTACTGAGCAATACCTAGTGCAAGAGAAGAATAAGAGGTAATTAAATTATTTGTCTACAGGGCACTTTCAAAAATTTATTTTAAAATTTAAAAATTATAACATGAATTCGAGATTTTTGAATAATACTTGAAATTATAAAGTGTGATTAAGGCTACCTTTTCTGTGTGGTGAAGATTGTGTATTCACATATAATTTTTTACTCTTTTGAATGTATAAGTTTAAAAGAACCCATTTTAGTATGACTTCATGTCCTATGCAATTATTAATGTAATTATTAATTTTTTAATTCATTTTGGAACAGATTTCTGCTGATGAAGCATTGAAGCCCAACCATTCATTTAGGTCTGCTATTGTAGTTTTTGCTTGGTTAGTTTAGATATCTTTGACTGACAAAGTTTTCTCACAAATTCTTGAACTGTGTTTATCAGTTTCAATTCACATTAGATAAAAAACATTACTGAAACACTTGCTCAGTTCTGAACAGTTGTGAAAATTTTAACAGGATAAGTTAGAAAGCACAAAGAGAGGAACGTATGTACACTATAAAAATTAAAAAAAAAATTAAAAAAAATTAAGTTGATGACGTTCTACATCACTTGCTCATAAGTAGTCAGCCTTTCGCTCCATCTATTTTGAAAATCACCTAAAATTTTAATTAAATGATTTGATATGAAATCTTCCTAAAAAAGTAAACTTTCTGTTTCTCTAACAAATATATTCGTTTCCTTCTATACTTAATAAGTTACAAGAATTAAGAATCCTGATTTTAAAACAAACGAAAAAGCCCCAAATGACAAGGGAACAATGTCATGCAGAAAAATGAAAAAGAGAATACTGAAGTGTGGCTCATAAGTAAAAAATAACGTAGAAAACTATAGGGGGGGAAATTGAATTTCCTAAACAATGGATTTTACTGTGACAAGTTACCTTGTAGGAAAAAAATCAGAATGAGCAGTTTGTCATTATTGATGGAGACAAATGGTGACTTCTGTACAAACTATTGTTAAACTAAATATCTCGTCATTCACTGTATTTAAAGAAAGCAACCAATACTGGTATCAATAATCAATGTAAATCATCTTTTCTGGAATAAAACCTTTTTTAAATTATATTAAGAAATGCAATGTTCTCCTGTTATGTTAAATACTTTGGCTGAGAAAGTTCAAGGTGTGCTTATTTTAAAGTAATATTAATAAAAAAGAATAAGAATTAATGTAAGGGAATCTACATATTTCCCAGACTTTTAATTACATATTTGTATATGCTAATAAAAGATTAATGTAGTCAATCATTTGCATACTGCATCCAAGAATAATAAAAAAACATTTTTGTAAAGTTTATTTATGTGCTACTATCTAAAATAATATATTTATTGTAAAAAATTTCTGCTTGACATTTTGTGTTTTGACTGGCATTTGCTAGTTGCCAGCTGTCATGAGGAAAGGACTGCAATACATGCCTTTAGCAGCATATGCCTTTTTGGGCGCTGGATACCGTTTTCATACAAAAAATCAAATGATCCATAACATATTATGCTGTCATTTAAAAACTGCATTAGAATGGTAACATTTTTCATGCTCATAATAAATTTTGTTCCCCAAGGCTCAATCTAGCATTTTCTCACTATGTTTGGGGACATAATGAAGAAAACATTTATTCTATTAATTGACATTATGTTTTTTCAGTATGTTAATGATTTTTTAGAATGGAGATTTCTTGCAGCAGTTTTTAGAAGACTTTGATTTCTGCACTTTGCTACTCTCAGATGGATCTATTTTTTTTTCCTACTGCACCATCTTCTCCATCATTCATAACTGACAAGTATTTACAAGATGAGATAAAGATTTGATAGTAACCCCATTTTTTCTTTTCCACAGTAATTTTTTTCTTTTTCTTTTTCTATAATAAACTCTTGCAGATTTATTTCAGAATGCGTAAGTAAATAATATACTTATTTGTAATTTCATAATAAAAATACATGGTTCTTTTACTAATCATATTATCTTTTCAATTTGTTGTGCTGAGGAAACAATTACTTCTAATTGCCACAAAGAAATAAAAGCCAGTTTGTTTCCTTGAAAGAGAAATTATAATTTCTGACTAATATACAGAGTCATTGATGTCTGCATTTCTTTATCAAATGTTTGGCACCTTTTATGTCTTAACCATGAGTTAAGTGAAATTCCCTAAAGAGTCAAAAGGGAAAAGTGATTATTCCCTTGGTGGAAATGCACATTTCTTTCTCCAAGGACTATCTGAGGAGCTATTCAAACTATGATACTAACTTTAACAAACAGGTATTTAAATTAAGAATTTTAATTTAATATTGAATATTTAAAAGCAACAGGACATCTTTTTCTAAAAAATATGTTACTGTTATTAAGTATGGAATATTACTGGATTTTGCCAAAACCACAAGAATTTACTATTTTCTCCCTTAAATATCGTTAAGCCAAACTAATCTTTTACCTTCTATCATGATTTGGCTTATCTGTGTTCATTTTTACTGACCCTAAAAAGACAAAAAAATCTTTATCAGAAACCTAATAATTTATTTTAATAACACACTAATACTTTATGCAGTATACCAGACCTATGGCCAGGATGTCCTCAGTCTTTGCTCAGTTCATGGTTTCAATTACAGAAAAATAATTTTGGAGAGTGTAGCTGATATAGTTTAGAAGCTTGATACTTGTGATGATCTTAGATTATTCCTACTTTCATATAAGTATGTTAGATATGCAATAGTAATAATAAAATTATGTATTTTTAACATGGCAACTAAAAAATGTATTTTAAGAATTCTTTTATCTTAAAACAGTACCTATAGTCTCCTATCTACCATTCTAATTAAAATCAATGCCATTCTAAAAAAAACCATCCAAACTTATAACTAAAAATATATATAGTTTTCTAGTGGTAGTTCTGAGCCTGGGAATAAAGGAAACCAAACATAAATTAATTAGAAATTTGACAAGAAAAAAAAAATTATTTTTGCCAAACATCCATGTTTAAATAAAGTAAAAAAAGTCTTAAAAAATCCGAAGAGAAAAATGTATCTATAGTTTTTTTCTTTTTATTGTTATGAGTAATTAACAAAATAATTTTTGTATGCATAATAAGCTATGCATGCCTACTCTTAATGCATATGCCAAGTAAGAGGAAAACTGATGGGTTTTGTTCTGAAGGATGTCAGTTAAATTACTGGTACCTGACTCCTTTTCCTATAAGACAGAATTTCAGGGGAGGAATATGTGAGGAATCAGCTATGGAGGTCACATTTCAAAGTCCTTTTTCTTAACCTGCTACTCACTAAAGATAGAAATCTAACTGCAGAGAAGTATAACTTACAGAAGGAATATTTTCAGTGTTCCAGGTCCTCTCTGTATCCAGTGCCAAAGAAGTGAGAACTGGAAGAAAGTTTAGTCATCTGGTGTAAATCAAAGTCTCACGTGGGTTTTGTTTAATGTATGAATTTGCAAAAATTCCTACTAGTTAGCTCTCAACTGCTAGTGCTCAACTGCATATGTAATACATAACAGACACTTTAGACACACCATCTTTCAAAAATAAATAATTAAATGGTTCTTTCCAGATTTTACTTCATACACAGTTAGTCACTCTGTGTGTATTTTCCTGCTTTCTGGCCCACATATCTGAGAAATGTGATCTACCACAGGAAAGCAGCAGATCACCAATTAAAATTTAGGATGAGATAATCTTATTCACAAATCTTATCACTTACATCTTGAATTAAAAGTACACCAAAAATAGATGGCAAATAAAATTTAGATGTAAAAATAATATAAATCTGAACTTTTTTTGTAAATGTGTTGTAGAAAAAAATGACAGAACATTACTTAATAGTCAGATAGCAATTTGTTATCTACATCAAACTGTATTATTTCTTCTGCCTCAATGACCAACTTTAAATATAATTGAATAATTAATAAGTATAGTTTTGGTTTTTTCATGTTGGACCCTTGTATGAGCTGTATAATGAAAGAGGAAAATATTCTGTGCTTACTTCATTTTAGGCACTTAGAAATATGTTCCTCTCCAATGTAGTTTCCTTGGTCTATGCTGTATTTATGAAAATAATATTACTTATGATGTTAAATATTTTTGTATAGTCTTTCCTTTGTGAAAGAATAATTAAAAAATCCAACACAGATACAAATTAATGTTTGAGTCAAAATGAGGGAGCATTAAACAGTAAGATTTCTCTGGAAGACTTATTTTTCTTTCCAGAAATATTGTTGGAGGAGTGGGGGGGGAGGTTTGTTCCTATGAACAGCCTGATTTTCCAAAGCATTAGTCCTTTACAGATTTTTAATTCTCTGCATAAGTTTCAGTAGGAATATTTCTTGAATGTACTATTGAGTTTCTAGCGTAGAGAACGAAATAACAAAGTAACATGCAATTTACACAGTGTTGAGTGTAAGAGAGATAATAATTCTTTATTACTATAGATACCAATGTTTTAATTTTTTGTAGATGTAGTTTTTGGTTTGAAACAAAAAACATATGCTGGACAATCAATATTTTTTGGCCTGAAACAAAAAAACATATACTAAACAATCGATATTTTCTGACCAGTTCTAGTAAATTACATACTATGCAGTGAAAAATATAATTTTCAGGGCTTATTATATGAAAATAGAAGCATAAAATGGACTTATGTTTGAAATAGTGTTCATTAGTATTACATTTCAAATATCATTAACAGCAAAAAAATCACATTACTTACAAGAGTGGTCTTAATATTGCTTAAAAACTTATTTTATCACATGGACTTTGAGGAACCTAATATAAAAACTTAATAGAGATGCACTGTATACCAAATTTAGCTTTTCAGTTGGGAGATGCAGTTTCTATCTAGAAACTCATGGGAATGAGAAACACATCTGCTGTTCAGCCAGTTAAAACCATCTTTACTACATTGCCTGTCACCTTGAATCTCCTACAAGTATCCTTTAGAGGTTATTTGTTTCTGAGATAAGAAATTGGAATCAAGAGAGACCAGTTAACCAATGAAGGCTATCAACATCCACAGCCGAATGTACAACTGCTACTTGAACTCATTTCCAAATAATAAATATGTGTAAAGATCTACAGTTCATGAAACTATCTCTGTCAGTCAGAAAAATAATATGAGGAAAAGACCAGTAATTGGGCAAAGAATTTCTCACGGATCCTACTAGTCACACTATAAGAAGCGATATTTTTCTGAAATGTGGAAGTTTGTCTAATCTGATACACTCAGAAGGACTCAGTGGAGCATAATAACCACATGCATGGAAGATTTAAATTCTGCTTGACAACTTGATCCCTACTAAGTTAGTAGTAATTTCTGCAGTTCTGCAGAAATTTTCACACTTTTATCATAAGCCCATTTCCATGACGTTAAAAATGGTCGTTTTCATGCTAGATAGTTAAATATCAACAGCAATACTTGCAGTATATTTTAACATTTTATGTAGTACTATTATTGTTCTCTGGAAAACTTCAGTTTTCTGTATTCCGAAGAAAACTACATTATTTGTTGTTCATAAATGAGGGAAACAGAGTTTGTTCATTTTTTTCATATTTCATATTTCAAAAACAATAGCACAAAGTAGAATTCATCTGGAAATCTGTATCAGAATACCATATGCTTTTTTGATAATTTCCCCCTTAAGATGTTTAAGTCAAAAATAATAGCAATATCTAATAATATAGAATTCTGATCATTATTAAAAATAATAAACAATAGTGATCTTGTTATGAATATGTCTAGTGAATAATCAAAATTAAGAGTGTGGAACCTTTTAGATAGCCTTAAAATAATTATATCTAGCATTTTAAACAAAATAAAAATACATTAAAAATATGGAATGAAACTCAGATGATTATGATTAGATGATTTCTTGTCTAACACATCCCTTAAACTTTTATCTCATTCACAAAAGGGCATAAATCGCATCACAAAAATCACAGAATCACAAAATTCAGAGAAATTTTTAGGTTGGAAGGGGTCTTTTGAGGTCGTCCGTCCTAAATTATCTGGTCTAGCATGGTCAGCTAGAAGAGATTTCCGAGTATCATGTCCAGTTGTCTTTTTTGTATCTCAACAGCGGAGACTGTAAAACTTCTCTTGGAAACCCGTTTCAGAATCTGACCACCTTCACAGTGGAAAAGTGTTTTCTTGTATTCAGGTAGAATTGCATGCACTTGAATTTCTGTCCCGTGTTTCTTTTCTTTTCACTGGGTACCATTGAAAACAGACTGGCTCCACTTTCTTGACAACCTTCCTTCAGATGATTCATACATATTGAAAAAATTCCCCTCGATCTTTCTCTTCTCCAGGCTAAAGAATCCCAACTTTCTCCACATCTCTTCATAAAAAATATGCTCCAGCCCCTTAATCATCTTTGTGGCCCTGTGCCAGACTCACTTCGGTAAGTATATGTCTGCTTCGTACTGGAGTGCCCAGAATTGGATACACATTTCAGATATGGTTTTGTCAGTGCTGAGTAGAGGTTAAGGATCGCCTCCACCGACCTGCTGTCACCACTCCTCCCAGTGCAGCCCTCCTTGGCACAAGGGCACATTGGTGCCTTATGATCACCTTGTTATCCATCCAGGCCCCCAGGACTTTTTCTGCAAAGCTGTTGTCTAGCTGGTCATTCACCACCATATGCATGGGGTCATTCCTGCCCAAATTTCAGGATTTGCTATTCCCATTGTTGAACTGAATGGGGGCTCCAGGCTTTTTGTGTCTCTCTGAAAGTGGTTGAATCTGGTGTACCTGTCACTAATTCCAGTTTTCTATCATCTGCAAACTTGCTGAGAGTACACTTTGTCCCATCATTTTGGTTATGAGTGACCTCAGCATTTTCTGGTGTCCTTTGTCACCAGATTCCCTACTCATTCAGCAGTGAGCTCATGTTTTCCATAGTCTTCCTCTTCTTTTTTTGCACTTACAGAATACTTTCCTGTTGCCTTTCACAAGCTTTGGCAGATTCATCTCCACGTTCACCTGGCTTTTCTAAGCCCATATCCCTGTACGATTGGACAGAAACTTTCTGGGTCCACTGCCTATCTGTTGTCCAAATGCAGACAAGAGATTCTTGCTTATCTAGACAGAACCCTGCCACCTTTGTTTGATTTCCTATTTTTTTTGATACATCTTTTTAGAACCTAGTGGAGGCTATCTTTTAATATCAACCAGTTCACCTGGACCCCTCTTCTCTGCAGAGTTGTATGCAATAGGATTCTTCCAATAGAAATCCAGGGCCCTTATCCTGGTTATTTAATCTGTTTTCTCTTCTGGAACTCCACTATCTCATATTCATTGCAGCTACCTCCAACTTGCAGATTCCCAACCATTTCATCCTTGTTCATAAGCATTGTTCGGCAAAACACCCTTCTTTGTTGGCTCTTCAATCACCTCTGCTAAGAAATTCTCATCAATAAAGAAATCCCTTATATTTCTTAAGAACTGCTATATCATCCTTCCAACAGATACCAGAGTGGTTAAAACCACAGTGAAGACAAATAATGTGGAGCTTCCTCCAGTGTAAAGAAAGGCTCCTCTACTTCTTATTTCTAAGACGTCTGCAGCAAATACTGCAACAGTATTGATATAGGTCTACCCTCTAAATTTCACTCATAAACTCTCAATTGACTCCTGACACCTCCCAAAAGAGAGCTCTGTGGAATCCATTACAATGAGCTGTAGATTTAAATCCCAGACCTGTAAAAAGAAATTATGCTGCTGACTTCAACTGATGGCTTTATAATTGCTTCCTGTGATTCAGAATTACATTCTAAATATGCAACACCCCTTTATTCTGTGAGAAAAGATTATAAAGAAGCTAATTCTGCAAAATACAAGTGACCTACTAGCGCCTACCTTTTAAAATTAAAGTATGTTTACTTTTCAACAAAAACACAGACTAAGTATGTTCTTCTTGGGTGTACAATAAAATCTTTTAATTTATTCTTGTGCACTCAGATGAGTAACAGATTTCATCTGCCTGTATATAGAAGTATCTCTAAATCAAAAATGTGTTTTTTCTTTACACACTTCACTTTATGGAAGAAACACTAGTTCTCATAGTCACCATAAGACATTTTTGTAGACAATTGTCAAGGTTGGGACACTGGACTAAAGGAACACTTTTTATGAATTAGAAAGACACTTCTTGAATGTACATACATAGTACCTACAGTTTTGTCTCAAAGAGACTGTGCAGTCTCGCTGACAAAACTACAAATAAATTTGAATGCACTTATTTCTTGAAACTGAGGATGTTATAAAATTGAATGTTTAACTGGGTATAAAAGCCCAATACTATAATTATAATGTACAGGACTGTACAAAAATTTCAACATCTCTAGGTAAGTGTTATATCGCCATTTCATCTGGAAGAAGGATTAATTTCGTCATTTGTTCAGTTACAACAATAGTCTGACAGGGTGACAAGATAAAACAGAAGGTTTACCTTGTATTTACTCATTTTATAATATGTAATTTACAATTTCATGAACTCAGAGGGTTAGAAGTTTTTTTATAAGAAACTCAGAGGAATAACACATTCCTCTAGTGGTTAGCAACTTTAATTTGTTGTCTGCATCTAATGATAAGTGCAAAAAAGCTGTATTAGATCATCCTCATTTACTGTTTTTGTCATTTTGGTTGATTCACAGAAATATTGTTTGCCAGGGGCTTGTTGATATACAAAATGCCTGGACTTCCATTCTGATATTCCATATGGTCTGCCTTGGTTTCCCGGATGCCTACCACAGTGAAACCTCTTTTCCTGGCAGTCACAGAGGCCTTTAACAACCCTACTACCCATTTTCCATTGTTCAGAGGTGGTTCATTTTTTTCTTGTTATTTTGGCATATAACTATGAACAGGTGTCAATAGGTGCAAGGAAGCATGTGGCGTCAGTGTAGTGGGGCTGTCACAGAAGATGGACTTCTCTCCTCTTTTGCTGGAGAACAGATGTCCCTTGCAGTGTTCTGCAGGTCTTCCTATCTCAATCCCATTGATACCTGGCATCTCTGCTTAATGGCAAAGGCTCTACCCAACTTTTGAATGGGCACCCTGCCATCCAAACAGATGGTCCTAGATTCAAGCAGCCAAAAAAATTGTTGCGGATGTAATATATTTTTAAAGGCCATAAACCCAGCTGGTCACATTGAAATGATTGCCATTTCTCTGCTTTTGTAACTATTATTCAGACAATGTGCCACTGTTTATTTGATCTGGATTAATACTTCAAATTGCATTGCAAAAATTTCACTAATCTTTTATTTTTCTCATATACACATATATATGTGCACAATCAAATGGAATAAATGTTAACAATTAGCAAGTGAGTGACTTATAACAGGGTACAATATTTAGCAGTTATGTAATCATTTAATATTCAAAATCCTTAGTACATTCAACTCACATATTTGTTAATTACTTTTCAACATCTGTATAATCAATCAAGATCAAGGTAATCAATGTAAGCACACAGAGTAAATAAGAAAAGTTAATGTGTGTCAAAATCCATGAAAATTTTCATGCATTTTTTTTTTCCTGAAAGGTCATTTGAATTATTATTACAGAAGTTGATGCCTTCTTCATATTCTTAATCATCACACAGAAGTCATGAAATGAGATCTTATATAACCTTTCTAAGGAAGATAGATTAGACTTTGAATATTTTCTTCTTTTTGACACTATAAAATTTCTAATGAAATATTACTATAAATTCATCCAACGGTTTGGGATTTTTTTTTTAGATAATATTTACATATTTCCACTATATCATCCTAAATTTACCAATTATACATGCAATCACTTATGCAAGTGGCTTTGTTGCTGCAGTTTTAATGCCTTTAAATTTACATGAAGAATGCGATGACTTGAAAAATTTTATACAGAGGACAGTGAAGTGTGGTGGGAGCTTACTAAGAATTTCAAAAGTTATTTTCAGAGAACGGTCAGTATTAAAGACCTCCAACAATCATATGCTAGTCACTACAGAAACTGAAAAACTCTAGAATGATCTGTTCAGACATTTTCTCTTTCTTAGAGCAAATAAGTTGCAAATTTTACCTGTTTGTTTCACAAATGAACAAAACTGGTTTTCAAATCTATTTTTTCCAAGTCTTTTTCCTAACGAATATGAGGAGCTTTCAGTATTTCCAAACTGAAAAAGTAAATATTTGTGCTCCTGTGGGCCTGCTGTATATCGAAGCTACTGAAAAAATTAGAAAATGTGTTTTTTATTTTAACCATTAACAAGAGTTAGTCTGTCACTTCTTATTGTTTTGCTGTGAAAAAGTCTCATCCATCTTTCTTTGAAGACTTTAACATCAAATTATATCTACTACACTATTATTTGCAAATATGAAGCATGTCTTAATTGTCATGTTACACTGTAACAAGGTTTTTAATACGTTATCTCTTCTAGTATACACTTTTCAGGATGACTGTTACAAGTTCACCTTCTATGGATAATATACCAGCAGATGCAGAAGTAATTAGAAGTGGTCAAGTATTTCCAAATATGAAGATTTCCCATGTGGTTCCATTATCATAGACATAGGATTTAAATTCCATTATCTAGATTTATTGTTGTCAAAAATCTACAGCTGAAAAAAAAAGTGATGAATTTCTAGAAAAGAACATTACCTATTCCTCCATTTTATATCTTTAGCATAATTGACGATAGTTGCCATTTTCATCTGAGAGCCTAGCATGTCCTCAAGGGCATGTAATTAAAAAAAAAAAAAGAAAAGAAGAAAAGAAAAGAAAGAAAAGAAAAGAAAAGAAAAGAAAAGAAAAGAAAAGAAAAGAAAAGAAAAGAAAAGAAAAGAAAAGAAAAGAAAAGAAAGAAAAGAAAAGAAAAGAAAAGAAAAGAAAAGAAAAGAAAAGAAAAGAAAAGAAAAGAAAAGAAAAGAAAAGAAAAGAAAAGAGAAAGGACTGCATAGTAAAATTGTATCTATGGTGTTGTCATAAAAAGATAATACTGAGAAAATAGGAACTATAGGAAAATGCATTAATGAACTATAACAGGGTAAATGAAAGGCTACTGCAGAATAAAAGATGGAAAAGAACCTGCAGTTGTCAGACAACCCCACCAATCACTTGATTATATTGTATTATCAACAGAAACTCCATTTGCAGAGAAATCATTCTGTCTTGTCTTGTTTTATAGCAGTGTCATTGCTGTATTCTTATCTATGATTTATCCCCAATAAACCTCATGAAAAGCCAGGATATGCCAGTTGATATAATAACATGTACTTCACCAGAAATGTTTTGGCATCCCTAAGTTGATCCAAAGAAAACCAGTAATTTCTCATAAGCCAAGAATAACCACCTAGGCTATAGATATTTATATATTTATATATTTTCTTCCCCAGATAGGTTAATAACATATTAGAGTAAGATTAAGAAAAATTTGCCATTAAGTATGTTATGAAGGTCATGGGACCATAGATTCAAGACAGAGCAGCATTTGCAGACCTTGAATGCTTCAAAGAGTTTGCAATTTATGGAAAATACAGCGAGTGTGCTGTTAGTCTAAACATGATCCTTAATTTGTTTCCTTTATAAAATTCTACAGATCTGGTTGCAGTAACTGTCTGATGAAAGATGCTGAATAATTAAAGACAATAAAAATTAATGAGAGGAAAAAAAAATCCATGAATCATTTACACATGGGTGTAAAGATATTCCAGTGCATTTTGTGAAAGGATGTAAACAGGGCAATCATTTTGAAAAATGTCCTGGCATTCAGAAGAGGTTACTTCAGCATGTATGTTAGTATTTCTGCCTGTTTCCAAGGAAGCCTTGCCTTCTGTGGGGTTCAGATGTTCACACTGTTTCATTCTTTCTGGCTAAAATTAGGTTATCTATGATCATACCTACATCTATCCTGTATAATTAAAATTGGTAATTTTTTCCATTGAGAAGCAATGGAGAGTACAACAGGTCATCCTGGAGATAACAATCATACAACCCTGCTCTTTTCAAATCTTTCTTTCCTGAGAATGTATTTACACCTTTTAATAAAGTCAACTTTAAAACTTCTAATTAAGGTAATCTAGTTTAGCAGTACAACACAGTAAGAGGAATCTTCAGGTGAAATTATAAGGCATATAAAGGACTTCCACCAATTAAACTGCTATTTTCTGAAATTCATCTCTGGTACCAATGATTAAAGAATGCAAGATAAACACATTTTTTACCTTTATAATTTTATTAATGACTATTGACTTAGGTTAGTGGATTTCTGAATTATATGTTCCATATAACAGTGACTTGGTGTATTCCAGCACAGAGACATGTATATTCCAGCACACAGAAATGGTCTTTATAAATTGCTTTCTTAAGGTCTTCAGGTCATTTATTGCACAGTGCATCTTTCTTTCAATAAATAGTTCAGATATAATAAAGATTATTATGTCAGTGATAGCAGTCTGCCCAGGAACAGTAATGAGCTCACTGCACTGTGGGTTTTTCATAGTAACATGACTTTCACATGGTCCTTTGAGAAAAATAGCATGATCTTACTGAGGGATTTATGTGCTCTGCTGATGGTTATTTCACAGTAGCTACTGTATTTTTGACAACTAAACTTCCTTACTTGCATTTCCGGTATAAATTCCTGAAAAGGCAAGATTAATTCTTTGTCTATGATTCTAGATCCACTAAAGTCAAAATAAGAAATCCCATTTTCTTTTCAATGCACCACAAAACAAGTACATTTGCATAAGTTTGCATTAGCAATATGACCTTCTGTTGGGAAAGTGATTCTTAAAAGGAATCCTGCCAAGCAGGTATATAACAGGTGTCTTTGTGGTTTTAATACTGAAATGTAATTTAGTAAACTACATAATTATTGGATGTAAGTATATGTTAAAAAACATCCTTTTTTTCTTTTTTTTCTTTTTTTTTTTTTTTGCAATAGTCATGCATATGATAGAAGTCCACAACATCTCTACTTGCATCCTTTAGTAGTGATTGTGAAGTTCTGTACAAAAGGTGACTCAGGGAAGCACTTCCCTGAATTTTATATGATAACATTAGCTAAAAAGTAAGTTCAGTGTTTCAAAAAGTTTTGTGTTGAGATTCTGGAAAAACCTGTGTGATTGTACATGTGAAAATATATAGCACAGACAATAAAATGCAGTTTGGACATAATTTTTCTTCTTCCAAGTTAATAAAAATAACAATTTAAAAAAAAAAAATAAAAAAAGAACTAGGAGTCCTGTATATCGAGCTATACTGTTTCTTTTTCACAATCTCAATCCAAACATTCCTAAATATAGGAGTCTCTATGCAAGTCTAATAAGAGGTCTCCTTAAACATCAGCTTCCAAATATTGCCATTATATTAGAGTTCCTTTTAAACTAAAGTTTTAAGGTTTAACTGTCATACCAAAAACCCCTCTACAACTAAGTGCTTTTTGTAATTTTTAATTGCAAAATGTCCACCTATAATTCACCTCCCTCTCTGTTTTGAATCACAAAATAAAAAGTATTCTTTTTGCCATCTCTTTGATTGTTCCTTATACTTATGAAAGGCATTGCTGGGAAGAACTGAGTTTAGGGAAAAATGACCATTTGTTTTGCCATATGAATTTCAGTAGGAAGTATACATAAGTGAATACATCTCCCCTTTAGCAAAGAGATCCACAAAACAAAGCCAAATCGAAAACAAATAAACAAAACAGATTAAAAGATCCAGAGTAAATTTTATTTCCTTTAATGAAACTTAATTTTAAGAACCTAGGGCCAAGTCTGTTTGTTACACAACAATTTCCTTCTAGATTACTATTTCAGTTATTATGTTAATTGTTACTACTTATACTTCATTAAATAAATACACAAATAAAATTGTAATTTTAATTTTTAAAGGTACCCAGGTAAGTTTTTCTGTCAATTTGTTTTGGACTAGATTTGTAAAAGACAATATATGTCTCTCAAATGGACAAAGAAGCATATAAAAATCATCACACTTTGAAAAAATAGCTCTTTGAACCTGAGTCAGTTAATTATTAAATTTCTGCTCAAGGATTTGTTGCCCATGTCAAAAAGTCATCACACAAGATGGGGATGAAGGATAATGTGGGGTTTACTACAATAGTTTAGGGCTAAACTTCTCTATCAGTCAAAAAAGTGACAAGTTTATGTAAGCAGACACTATTCAAGAAAGAAAAGTTTGGAAGAAAAGATACAGTGACAGGCTATTACGGTGATTGCAGTGAGAAGGAGATTTATGGATGTGAAGGCATTGAAAACATATTCACCATCTAGGAGCCTTGAAATCATATTGATCATCCCTACAGGAGAAAGGAAGTAGCCTGTTTCCCATCTACAATAAGCCAAATATACTATATCTGCTGAAAGGCAGTTCTTAAAGCACAGGAACAATCTGCAAAAGTTCCATTTTTTTTCTAGTCCAGAGGCATTGAGGCCACATTTTGGGGTTTTTGTTTGTATTTTTTTTCCTAGTAGCTACCTATGTTCTGTGGTCACTCTGTTTTGAAATAGTACTGATTTAAGGATTTTAGCACTGCACTGCTGTGCACATCATGGTCACCCCTCAAATGAGTTTGTTTTGCTTTAGTGGACATAACAAAGAACAGATATATTCTGGTCTGTATGTGCAAGAGGAATGCCAGAAGGTCAAAGGAATCTTATCAGTGTGCATAAAGATCTGATGACAGGAAGAGTAGAGGACCAAGACAGTCTCTTCTGAGTAGTTTCCAGTGAAAGTTACAGAGACACCAGACACAAGGTAAGAGTCAAGTAATTCCACTTAAACATTTACTGTGAGGGTGGTCAAACGGTGGAACAAATGGCCCAGGACGTTGTAGAGTTTCCATACCAGTCCAAATCCAACTGAACGTGATCCTGAGCAACTTGCTGTAACTGACCTACTTGAGTAGGGAGTTGGATTGATGACCTCTAGAGAGCCCTTCGAACCTAAATGATCTTGTGATTTTCTGAAATTTGGAAAAAAAATCAGCCACAACAATTTTTTTTCCTGAAAATTCATTAAAAACCCAAAACCAAATGAAACAACCAAACCAAAATCAGTTCCTAAAAACTCTTGGTTTCTAAGAAGTTTGGATCACCTAGCTGAAAAAGAGAAAAAGAGCTTTGACATCATCACGTTATCCAACTGCTTGTCATACTCAGATTCACGTGAACTAAAGTGTCTTTTGGAGTTCGTGTTTAACAGAGGGATGTTTTCTTATGATAAATTTGGCTCCAGTCTGTATAGTTTTAGCTTTAAAGGTTATGAGAAAAACTAGCAATAACAATCTGAAAAGTATAATTGAATCCACAAGTAGCAGTTCTTGAATAATAAAAGGTATTGGTGTAAGAGTCTAAATTATACGGTGCTCCTAGAGTCTAAATTATATGTTGATCCTTGAATCTAGCTTATTTTGCTATCTAAGAGTACCTGGAAAGCTAGAATCTACTAATAAGTAACAAGAGTGGTGACAAGACTGGATTTAGTCTAAGTCTCAATATAAAGAAAATGATGCAAGACTGTGGAAAAACAGCTTAATCAAGCATGTGATACAGCCATTCTGAGAAAATGGCAGTCCTTCAGAAATACATGGCCATAACACAAAATCAGACTTAACTATTTCAACCTGAATGCAAAAACTTGGCTGCCATTTTTTTCTTTTTATCTTATATAATTTTCACCATGAGTTGCAGCCAAATAGGTTAAAAGTTTCAGCAGTTAAAGCAAAGAAAAAATTAACAAATCTCTCTAATATGGATGAAATTTTCAACAAAGCTATTATTTAAAGAATATTTCCTTATAACAAATATTATATAACAAAACATAACAAATATTTTCCTATATATGAAATTATTATAATTATGTTCATTTCATGATTATATTAGGTTACTTTGGAAGAAAAATGCATTTCTGTTATAGGAAAATTGTAATATTTCATTTTCAATTTATCAAGACAAATCAGATTTGCTTATAAAGCTTTTTGAGCTGTTTCCAGAATGAAGTATTGTGTCCTGTTCTGAACAACTGCTTGGATATGAATTCCAATAAGTCTGAAATGAAAGATTGTTGAATTGAATTCAAGAAATTTGCCTACTTTTCTGTAGAAATTTACGTGAAATTATGTTTTCCCATGCATTTTGTCAGCAGCACAGGCATACCAAGAGTAGTTCCTGTTACTATATAGTGACAGAAAGAAAAAAGCCTTGGAATTTGGCATTGAATGCCTTTACCTGAAAGCACTAGCATCTAAAAAATAATTTGAGTGATTGTGAGGTCTCCACTACAAATTTGTCACTGTATCCTATGAAAAGAAATGATTGTTTCATAAAATTAAAACATTATGGGTATGGAGTTCCATCTTTTGTTGTAGTTGCAAAAAACCTGTTAGTAAAATAGCTGAAATCACTCATGATGGATATTTTTGATTAAAAAAATCCATATAAAGGATCCATCTTGAGAATCTCAGATATAAGGTCTCTGACCAGCTTGTTTTAATATTCCTATTTAAGTATTGTTCATCTTTGAAGTCATAATAGAATAGCTATTTTATAGATTTTTTGATTATGTGAAACTGAATTGCAAAGAATACTTTTCCATTCACCTTCAATCCAAACCTCTAGAGGAATTATATCTGCCACCTGGAATGAAAAGAGGTTTTCTTGCTATTATTTAATCATCCTATCTCTTATCTCCTATCTACAGTAATAAGAGCAAAGTTCAAAAGCTGTAAGTCCTTTTTTAAATTAAATACCGTTAGCTTTAGCCTCATATCAGATTTTTTTGAGATCTCTAAAAATAAATGCTTTCCTTGGATATTTTCAATAGGCAATTCATCCTGACTTACGAGTACTGAGTCTGCAACAAAGCGCTGTGCACGAAACACCAAAAACTTTACAGTATAGTAATGCAGAAATACTACATTCATTTATGAGAGAAATACAATAATTTCTCATTGTATTTTGGGAATTTGTTTGTTAATGCAATTTCTTTCGCCTCCTAGTATCAATGCTAAGATCGCGCCCTTTCCAATCTGTTTAAATTCTCTCCATTTAATATCAGTGGAAAATTCTATCCCAGAATCTTGAAGTGCCTGCCTGTCTCCAGCTCCTTATAAAAGAGCATTTGTAATGCCAGAAGGAAAAGACCTGCCAGCATTTCCTCTTTCTGTTCATTAATTCAGTTCAGCATTCTTGACTGAATTTGTCAAAATATTTTGTAAATTTTGTCCTCCAAGTTTGGGTCAATTTATAGTTAGCCTTGATGCATGCATTAATGGGATATTAAAACCTGACAATCTTAGAAAAATGGAAATGCTGTGATCCATCTAAAGGTTCTCAGAAACAAATTGCAAAAGCAGTCTGAAAGTACCTTCAGCAGGATTATCTAACTTTGATGAACTATCAGAGATGGAACTTGGCTATGACTCAACTCACCACTGTGTGGTGGCAAAGCTGCCCTGAGCTACATCCATGCAATAGTAGAGGCTGCCTAGATAATTCTCTAATATTATACCTTCTGAAAATCATCTCCTGTCATTTCTGTTTTGATTATATTAAGTGACCTTTCCTTCATCGTAAAATCTCGGGTAGATGCAATAATCTATGATAGTTGTGTTGGTTTTTAAATTTCCTGTTGCAAAATAACATAAAAAAGATTACAAAATAAAGCACTTCTTATCATGATTATTATTGTTTATTATTTAAAACCAGACATCATTATTTAAAAAGACACACAAAAAATTATTAATCTAATGTCTTTTAAAGGAAATTTTAAACACATGACCCCTGCGTATTTTGAAATATTCACATTCATCAATATTCTGAGCGCTTGATTGCTTGTGCAAGACACTGTTGATTATGTTCCTACCAAGGAACAGAATTCTGAGAAAATTATAACCAAGAGCAGCTGGAAAAAAACTTCAGTGAAACTGCCACTCAGTTCTAGAAACACAGATTCTAACATTTTTGACTCTGTGCATGCTTCTACCAGAAATAACAGTTTCTCTGAGACTGTTTAAGCTGGAAGTATTTCAATCAAATCCATATTAAATCCATTCAGTTTAGAGATATTTATGTGCCTAGTTTGCAGAGTAGGCCAATTGTTTGTTTTGTTTTGTTTTGTTTTGTTTTGTTTTTCCTTTTTCTTTTGATCTCTGGTTCTTCTGTATGAAATTTAGTTTTCAATTCTTAAACTTCATGTGTATTTACTTTTGGTATGAATTGTACGGGCAAACAATTGACCAGGTAATTACCAGTTAACCAGGTAATTAAAAGAGTAGAATTTTACCCTTGTGATATATTAGCTTAGGTAATATATAAGATTTTATGTCTCCCTGGCATAATATTCTCAAACTACAAGTGACAGGATTGACAATTTATAGTCATGACATCTTTCAGATAAATTATAAGCAGAGATGTTTGAGAGAACTGAATTAAAGAAACTGAAGCAGAAATATTTTAGTATGTCTGTAGATGATGTTAGGATCAAGAGCAAGTACTTCATGTAGGGAACAGTCAAGGCAAGTGCATGACAATATAACTGTGAATCAAAACCACTAGAGATGCACTGGCTAGGATCAACTGACAAGAAGGAACAGTCAATAATGGAGAGAAGAAAAAAAAATTAAAATATGTTAAAAATAGTGGAACCAGAGGAAATTTGGTTGGAAAGAAGAAATTCAGCATACATGAGGAGGAATATTCAATGTGGGAGGATCAGAAGAGATAAAAATAGAGAAAAGACTGCAAATGTTAAACATAGGAGTCAGGAAAGAGGAGAGAATTGGTCATGTAACGTGGCTTCAAATGTGAATTTTATCTATTTTATGCCACTAAGAGGGAAAAAAAAGTAACACAATGGCACCCAATCATAAGAAATTTCTGAACTAGAAGCTCAGAACTGGAAGCTCACTGGTTTTAATTTCATGATTTATATATAGTACTGACCTAATATCTTTTCATAATTCTATTGTCCACAATTTGCTTCATAAATATCTATGTTAATGATTTATTCAATCACATAGTTCTATTTGGAAAAAGAAGCCTGCATATTCCTTGACACAGCTCCTTGGGCTCTGTGCTAATTCTTTTCTTACTCTTTTAACTAGGGCTGTTTACATATATGTATGGATAGAGAAAGTTATGTGATCAGATTTGAATGTACTCGATAAACTTTGAAAAGCAAAATTTGAAAAGTATCATTAAGTGTGCTGAGGGTATACATTTTTAAAATTTCAGTGGTTGTCTTGCATATATTAGGTCCACTGCAGAACCACACCACTGGAAAATACTGCTGTGAAGTGGAAAGATTCAGAGTATCATTGTAAGAAAAACACTGTTAGTATCAGGTGTGCTTGAATAAATTGGGGAAATAGACTATTCAAATAATTTAAGAAAGAACAGAAAAGTTTTTGATCTATATCAACCATTTTCCTTTTGGAATTGATTTGGGGCTTTGAAATACTACTATTGGATCTTTAAATCTATGGTCCATCAGGCAATGATGTGCCAAAATTCTTATTTAAAAAGTGGGTAACAGAATAAGCTTACTTTGTTATTCAGGAAACAACATCCTTGTTATGTAAAACAGCAACAAACCAACAAAAACCCATGGCACCATGTTTCTTTAATGGTGCAATGTAGAGCATACAATTGGCCATATCAGGTCGTGTTGCACAAAGCAATCAAAAGCTGTTTTTGGAAAGTCACTGCCAGTGGGTTGTTACCTACAAGCAATGAGTCTTTTACTCTTATCCATGGGAAGGAGTCACTGGCAGGTGTTCTGCTTCTGGCATAGCTCTGCTTTAGAATTTATGGCATTCTATCTTTTTCCTAGGAAGCTTTCATTAAATGCTGTTACAGCTCCCTATGCATAGTCAACAACCTTAGATGGGAACATAAAAGAAGAAAAGAATTCCTTCTCCCTGCAGATTCCGAACAAAAAGAATATATTATCCTAATGCTTATTGCACAGAAGAATAATGCTTTTCTATTGTACCATTTATGGTTATAATAAAGAACGGGTCGCTGATAAGACAAGCTGTTCATTAGAATGCCATTGGCAATAACAGTAAGAAGTACATAGCTAGATGTTCCTGCCAGCCTAAAAGACATTCTCTGCTCATGAACAACCTTTAGGATATTCTTTCAACAAATTACAAACTTTTATTTGCCTCAGGAATGTATAGGTGTATATTTATGATGTGAAGGAATTTATCTCAGGAACACTCCATAAACAGAAATCAAAATATAATTATTCTGTTGTGTACCTTTCATAATCCATGAATTTCATTTATACCCTTAGTAGTTTATGTAAAGCTAGGAAAAAACCTGTATTGGTTAGATTCGTTTGGTTTGTTTCAGGGGTTTTTTTCCCCCTTTCTATCAGCAGAACTTAGTTCCACTTTTAGACCTGCGTGTTGTACATTAAATTTGTCTAATTGAATGACATGAATAACATCAGGTTATTCCATCATAGCAATAAAATTCATTATCCTACATGAAATTGATAATTTTTTGTTAGCAGTTGAGAATAATGAAAAAATTTAATTAAGAGAATGAATTGATGTCATGATAATAGAAAATAAATTTCAATGGAATTTTGTTCTAATATGATTTCTGTAATGGGTGCTTATTTGCCTTATAGGTTTGATATGGTTAAAAATATAGGGGGTTTTGTGGGGTTTTTTTGTTTGGTTTTTTTTAGGGAAATATCAGTATAAATAACATAAAAGGCATGGGTAGTTCCTGGCACATAGCAAAGGCTATTTCATATAATAAGTACTTTACATAGGTAGATAATATAAAAACACGTCAAACAGCTATATGGTATATATTAATGATAAGCATGTTCATATGATCTGTTGACATGCAATTGTGTTCTGACCCTGCATTGACTTGAATGAAGATTAGACAGTGCTGATATGAAAACTAGAGAAGAGTTTTGGCAAGTTCTCTAACAGCAGACACAATTGTGGCACAGATAAGGTCAATCCTCTTGTGCTTATCTCCACCTCTTGCATGTTTCCCTTTTTGAATTTTGTCAGGAGCTTGTTCTTCATCCATGCAGGCATCATGAAATATTTTCTTGACTTCCTGTAAATCCAGATGGACTGTTTTGAAGTACAAGAAAACCTACCAACTCTCTTGTTAATGCTTCTCTTTTCTCCAGGATGATGCTCGCCTAGTGTCCTGGTTTGATGGACAAATTATTGATTAATAATTCGTGGATACAGAGGTAGTAAAGAAAATAAGAATTTATTATAAGAAAAAATTAACTTAAAAATATTAAAATACCAAAAAAACCCCTGAAGAAAAAGCCCACTAACCACCTCCCCAAAACCCCAAAAACCATCCACTAACACCCCCACCCCCACAAGTGAAAAAACAACAAAAAAAAATCTTATTCGTCGTTTCAATGTCTGAAAAAGTTCAGTTAATCTGAAGTAGGTGGCAGGAGGCACTGATGGCCGTAGTTGGGGTGGGGCGGGGGGGAAGAGCAGCAGCACAGGCAGGCACGTGGTGACTCCAAGATGGCAGAGAAGCACAGAGGATGGCAGCGCTGCTTCTCTCAGCAAGGTCCCAGGCCAGAAGAGAGAGCGTGAGGTGAGTGAGTCGTCTCCTTAAATATTCTTCCGAATCTCCGCTCTG
>VXBA01001370.1:89371-142331 GCA_013399895.1 Serilophus lunatus
GGGAAGGGAAGGGAAGGGAAAAAAAAGGACTTTTTATTTAAACCTGAGTCAAAACAGGGAAAGTTTTCTCAGTCTCAGCTAACCCAAGACACCTAGGATTCCTCTGAAAAAGTACCCGCACAGGTCACTGTCTCTGGTAGTCCAGAGCTGGGACATTGGTACTTGACTTTGCTCCCTCCTCTCATGAGCAACAACTCCACTACTCACAGCTACAGCAGTTGAGACTGACTCCAACATTCAAATCTGAAACCAGTTCTCCCTTTGTTTTAGGTATGAGATCGAATGAAATACATTTCATAAGCAGGTTCTTGATCTAGAAATTTTATTCAATGCAATCCTGAAACCTCTTGTGTAGGCAAAGTAGGATATGGAGGTCAATTAGCATAGCTAGAAAAATATATTAGATGTGAGTTGCTGCTTCTTTTTTGCACTAGAGTGCTCAGCATGACTAATTCATTTTTACAGCAAGATATAAGCATACCCTAGAACTTGCAATATTCTCAGTGAATGTCTCATATTGAACTTCATAGTAAGAAATAGAATCCAAAAGCTGCACATATAAAGTTACTAAATAACTTTAGAGGGGAAAAAAAGGCAATTTTTTTCTTCAGCATGATACCAAGACACCTAAGTTCATCCAGATAGTAACAAAAATATAATCCTAGGAAGGAATGACTGGAAAAACAATATCATGTGTAACAAAGCTTATGTATGCCTTATGTAAGTCCAGTCTTTCATGAATGCTGATTGGTTTTCTGTTTCCTTATTTGTAGCATGTATGAGCTAAATCATAAAATGTGTAGTAGTTAAATTCAAATATTTCAAGATAAACAAATGTTTTATTAATTTATCTGTGGTCAGTACATTTAATTATTGTTTAGCCCAGCAGTTAGTCACAGAAGAGGAATAATTTTGTGACAGATCATTTCAACTTTATCTACAAATCTATAAACTTGTTTATATTTATTAGTATTATTGACCTAAGGAGGGTATACACAAACTTCTTTGAATGATTCAGTTTATTAGTTTCTTATTGTGACATTACAAAGACTATGTAGTCTTAGTCCATCAATTCTAATAAAAAGACCTTGTCATTTAAAGAAGTTCACTTGTGACCTAAACTGGATTTGCCAGTAACAGCATTGTATTTTCTTTTGAAAGACATTACCTTAACTAAAGCCTTTCTTCCCATGTATTTAAACTGTATGAAATATTTTTCATATGTAAACTTTCTTAGTTAATTCAAAGAGAATATACTCTATAATATTTATTATATTTAATGAAATAGCTTGTATTTTAAGTATAAGTTCATTAGGATTGTGCTGGTCCTATGAGTATGTGGTTCATGGTATAAAATTTCCCCTGTGGAGTTTGTCTTATGCATAAATGAGTTTTACTCATTGTTGGAGAAGGAAAGCTGTCAGTCTCAGATAAGGTGTTCCTGTTCAATGTGGGTTTTTCTCTGCTATACTATATAGACTCCTGTAGTCTAGTGTGTAGCCACATATAAAACTACTTTCTTAAAGATTATAATACAAGCATAAAAATTCTCAATCACCCTAAAAAAACAACATATATACACTTCTAAAGTTTATGTTTTAATTTTTGCCCACCTGTTATTTTGAATGCTTACAAAATTCCACAAAAGTAGTTATTAATTCCTTAAACACCATGGTTGATGTGCTAAAATATGCAACACATTTTATACATCTCATAGATTATTGTCTGATGAATTGTTATTACTATCAAAGGATGATTCATAACATTGTAAATAGGAAATTAATAAATAGGAAATGAAAGATTACAATGAGTGCAAAAAATTTATCTAGCCTAATACAGTCCTTCATATGTATTAAGAGAATAGAAACATTACAGGTTTTCCAATTCTTGAGGTGAATACAAAAAAGGGGGGAGTAAGTAAAATATACTTGCTTAAAGAGATCATGCTCAGATTTGTACCTGTGATGTGTCTTGTTATTGATATCAAGATGGCTGGAAATATTTCCTCTAGTTTGTCTAAGTTTTTAGTGGTACCTTTGATATAGAAGACTTTGATAACCTTTTTATTGCATGTGGCTTTATGTTGAAGGAGAGAGGGAAATCAATGAGTATGTAACAAATTCCCAAACCATGCAAAGGTAAACTGACCTTCTTGTTGAGTAAAAAGTCCTTTACAATACCTTTCATCTTTACATTGAACTTACTTCTTCATATAGGAACAATTTATCCTGGAGTTACTTTCATACAGAATTGGAGGACAGACAGTGGCAGATGTGTAAAATGTAAAATCATTTGGAGAATCATGGCTTTGTATTTATTGTAATCCAAAAATATGTTTCCTAGAATGATGGAGGAGAAAAAGCAAAGGAAAGAGAAGATGAAGGAAAACAAACAAACAAACACCAGTACAACAAGTAAAAAAGAGAAAGAGAAAAAAAAAAAAAAAAGAAAAAAAGGAAAAAAAAGGAGGGAGGAAGAAAAGGAAGAAAACCAGAAAGGAAGTCTGAGAAAGAGATGTTCTTGAAGTTTACTTGGTTCTTTTGCTTACCAAATTTAAAAGAGATATACTTTTGAACACAGGTTGTTCAGGAGAGAAATAATTGCCTGAATAAGAGCCTCAAGTAACGTTATAGATCAATAAGAAATCACAGTTCATATTGTTAACCCTTGATTTTTAGTAGCGCTATAGGAATAATTCCATTCTTCACATGTTTTTGAAACATTTTTAAGGTTTTTTTTAAAGATGAAATTGTTAAAAGCAATTATAATTTAAACCATTATGTATGTGTATAGGCTTATGTCTCTGTCATGTATTTCCTCTAAATATTAAACTTGCCTATGTCACTACAAAAAATTGCTTACATAAATACTTTCTCCCTTTTTAAGAGAATATAAAAAAATACTGAATTTCTTGAAAAAAAATCAGTGAACAATAGAAACCTTATAAAACCAACATAAGAAACAGAGCTTAATTCACATCTCTTAAGATACAGAATTTCTGAAGGAAGTTAACAGCAGGTATAAATTTGTATATTTTCATGCTGCACAAGAGATAACACATTTTAATCAATCCTAAAAATATTGTTTCAAACCACTGACTTTGAGAAAAACTTTAAATGTCATCCATGTTCTCTTACCAAATTGAACTGGATTTACAAAAAAAATTCCAAATCTATTGAGCTATAGATTCTTATATAGCCTGTGCTACTATTAATGAATTTAAACATGTCCAATTAATTCTCTATGGTAAAACATGCAACACACCTTAGTAAACGGCTGACATGACTATTTGTCCCAATCTTACATTCCTCCAGATAAATGTGTATCAAGATTTGGTTAAAATGGTGCGGGAACAAATTCCAGTAGACAAGTTGTGGGAAGACTTGATGTTTTGAACATAAAAGCACTCTTATTAACATGGCCTTGGACACTTTAAGAATGCTTTTGGAAATGTTTAGTCAATTATTTTATGTTTTCTCATAAGGTCATAAAGTCTCACAACACTAACAGAATTGTAGTGTCTGTATTTTATCTTTATCTGCAGGAAATGCTCATCAGACTTTTCTGAGAGATTCTACAGTTATTATTCTAGAATAAATAAAGGTAAATGAAAACTATTTCTGGCTAAATGACTATAGATTAATGATCTTACACATATTTTACTGTCTTTCTTAATAAAAAGGTGTTAGTCTTCTATATATTGTTGTATTTAATCTTTGATAATTTAACTACCTTTTATTTATATTAAATCAAAATTAGTGTCTTAGCCCAAGTAAAACATCATAGAATTACATCTTTCTTTCTTTCTTTCTTTCTTTCTTTCTTTCTTTCTTTCTTTCTTTCTTTCTTTCTTTCTTTCTTTCTTTCTTTCTTTCTTTCTTTCTTTCTTTCTTTCTTTCTTCCTTTCTTCCTTTCTTCCTTTCTTCCTTTCTTCCTTTCTTCCTTTCTTCCTTTCTTCCTTTCTTCCTTTCTTCCTTTCTTTTCTTCCTTTCTTCCTTTCTTCCTTTCTTTCTTCCTTTCTTCCTTTCTTCCTTCTTTCTTCCTTTCTTCCTTTCTTCCTTTCTTCCTTTCTTCCTTTCTTTCCATTATTTAGTTAAGAGAGACAGTATTATTACTGAAACTATTGCCTGTATAATATACACTCTGTTTTCCTGCAGCTCTGCTTTACAGATCATATCTGCTGGCTTCCTAATAGCCATTTGAAGACACAAGAAACAAAATAACAAAATTTTAATAAAAATTAAACACAGCAGCTATTGCTTAAGCAAAGCAATCTCCCCTGCCAACAAAAAATTCCACTAAATGAAATTTAATTGAAATTTGAATTAACATTGACACTTTTTCAGTATCATTAAATTCTTGCTAAAGAGATATATTTTAATTAATTATCCCTATAATTTGTAAGGTTTTGGGATCTTTCATGGTTTTTTTTTTTCCCCTTTGAGTTTCCCTCCTGTTACCAGGCAGCAATTTTTCATTGCTGCTGAAAGGAGACTGTTCCATCTGCACAATGTTTGCATAAACATATTGTATAAACATATCTCATAATATACCAAGAAAGCAAATTAGTTTCATGATAAACCTTGTTATCTCAAGTGTCCTATCAGGATAGGTTTTTTACATGTTCATACTTTCAGCAATGCAGTTTAAATAGTTAGCTGAGACCACTCATAAGAATTTACCTCAAAACAGTGTGCCTTATAAGCCATGTCTGGACTCGTGTCTGTCAGAGTTTTTGTTCGTAGTTTGTGTCCAAAGCTACACTATCTGTCACCCTCTACATTCTTATCACTTGCCCTCTCATCTTTTTCATTTTTTTGATTCCCTCCTTTCAGGTTAGAAGAGTACCATGCTGTTGCTGCAACATTTCTTCCCTTCCCACTGTGATTGCTATGTAATTGCCCAATTTGTCCCATTCTGCTAAAAGAGAAGTTGCTTCTGATGTATGAGACTTTACACAGCATTTCAATATGCTTTCTTTACCTACTGTCAGGATACCTAACATGATGAAAGGATGGAGTGTCATACAGAGGAATCTGGACAAGCTCAAGAAGTGGACTTATGGAAACCACATAAAGTTCAACAAAGACAAGTGAAGGGTGCTACACTTGGGTCAGGGCAACCCCCAGTATCAATACAGGCTGGAGGATGAATAGATTGATCAGCAGACCTGAAGAGAAGGACTTAGGAGCTCTCATGAATGAGAGGCTGGGCACAAGCAGGCAGTGTGTGCTTGCAGCCCAGAAAGTTTCATGGGCTACATCAAAAGAAATGTGACCAGCAGGTTGAAGGTGATTCTGTCTCTCTGCTCCGCTTTCATGAGACCTCACTTGGAGTATTCCATCTAACCCTGGGGTTCTCAGCATAGGAAGGAAATCGACCTGTTGGAGCAGTGGTCCGGAGAGGGACCATGAAGAGGAGCTGGAGTACCTCTCCTGTGAAGACAGGTTGAGAGAGTTGGAGTTGTTCAATCTGGAAAAGAGAAGATTCTGGGGATACAGCCTTCCAGTAACTAAAAGGGGACGACAAGAAAGCAGGAGAGGGACCTTTTATAAAGACATGTAATTACAGAACAAAGGGTGACGAATGAATGAAAACCTTTACACAATGCCTGCTTTTGAAATTCACTATAAATATCTTGTAATCAAAGCATTATTTTTTACTTTTATTTGTGATCTAATATAATTGGGATCCTTCCCATTGGTGAATAAACAATCACATTTTCTTTCAACTTTCACTCTTTTGCCTTTCTCTCTATTTTTATACTCCTAAAGACTGTATTTAAAATGGCTCTCCTTTGTCTCCCTCCTGATTCTGTTCATCATTCTCTTCTACCAGTTAATTTCTTTTTTTTTTTTTGACAATTAATGAGTAAGTTTTCAATATGCATTCAAAACTACACTTGTGTTCTGCAAGACTGCACAGGGTGCAAATGCCACCTTCTACCTGTTCTAGGGATGGCATGTCTCTTCAGTCCCTCCTAATATTATAGTAATGCAGAATGATAAGATCCTAGGCTTTAGATGAATAAGGCACGATCATTACAATGTTGATATGAAGTGAGGTGCAAGCTCACACTTTACAGGAAAGCATTTCCTTGTAGGATTAAGATCCAGAAGATAAATTCTACAAAGAAACAAATTGTGAGATGATGAATTGCAGATGCAGGAGACCGGACACACACAATAGACAAGAGGTGACGTAACTTCAGACTTTGGAGGATCCTGCAGTATTTAGGTTTAATGAAGCAAATCAAGGCCTGAAAGGCTAACTCTTGCCTGTGGTACAAAGCTGTGTTTAATGCCTACTCGATGTTACCTAGAAATGGTAATATTATGTTTTATTTATGGTGTCTTCTGACCCAGGATCATATTTATTTCTTTTCTTAAGTATAAACATCAAGCATTAATCCTGATGATTCCTAGGCATGAAGATTAGTTATTTTTTTTTCTGGTCAGTATGTAGTATTTAATATGTTTTTTCCTTCCCTTTGCTACAGGAATAATTAGTCAAATATTTTTTTGGCAAAACCAGTTTGCCATCTGTTATTCTTTGCTTTTAAAAGTTGTAACTTCGAGTGGTCCTGGACCCAGAAAGTAATACAATTTGTAAAATGTTGAAAAAAACCCCTCGTGTCAGTTTACAAGTGTCTCCTTTCATGTCCATAACCAACACGTACAAGAACATGAGGTGAATCTTCTTGGCTATGGTACCCATTTAAGAGGCAAACTACAGTATGCCACAAAGAAGCCATTGCTGTGTGTAAATAATGGGAAAAAAAGACAATTCTCTTGTCCTGCTGCTGAGTAAGGAGCAGTGCCAGTGGAGGATTTACACAGCAGAATACATTTCAGAAAGTACTAGGAAAAAATATACATGAGAGTAGACACCCTGTGGAGAACTGTTGGATTTTTTTAATACAATTTTTTTACATTCTATTTTTAATTCTCTATTATGCAAGTTACCTTCTTTAAATTCTTTATCATGGTTTCTGAGCTCTTTGTGTATCTCCTGCTTTTTCCATAAACTTATATTTTACACCTAATGAAGTACTGGGCAGGTGAAATTTTTTTTTATGTTTTCCATGATGTCACTTTAATCTCTCGCTTCCTATCATCTACGTTGGTATTGCTCATGAGGAACATGAAGTGTGCTACAGCAGAAACTACCTTGATCAATGGACTTATGCTACATAACTTCCTCTGAGCACATATATGTCCTCATTCTTTCTCGCATTGCTTTAACATTCTTGTAAGATTTGATTCCACACCTTCATGCTTTTTCATATTGTGTTTAAATCCATATCTTAAAAATAAAATAAAAAATGCATGGTTATTGTAATGCTCTATCTTGTACACTATTTTTAAATTAGATTAGGATCTTTTTTCATGGGGAAAGGAGCTTGAAACTGAGAGTAGGGGGTGAAGATGGGGTGGTATGTGTCTATTTTTATTTTTGTCTGTCATAAGATCACGCTGTTACACACCATATTTAGTAGTATAACCATCTGCTTCTTTCCCCACTTCTGAATATTCTCTAAAACATCAGAAACTTTAAATGTCTGGAACTTGTGTTTCTCCCATAAATAGTGTTGTTTTGAGCAGCTCTCTTAATGGTAAAGCAATGCCATTTTGTAGGCAAAGACTACCTCTTAACACTATTTCTATAGGAAGTTCAAAGAGAATAAATTATTTATTACATTGAAGACTGGGCAAAAACGTTCATTAAATATATATAGAGACCTAGATTCTAGCTGGAGATGACTTCAGCAATGAACTTGAGGTGTGCAAGTTATAAATATCTGACTTGACTTGCACCCGTATATGGTATTTTTTACATGCCATTGGCTTTATCTCTTTTCTTTTTTTATAACTTAAGAGAATCTGTAAGCAGAGCTTCTCAGGTTAAAATCAAAACAAAACAACTCCACAACTAAGCAGCAATCGTTTTGATATTCAAGGAATTTGAAAAAAGATGAAGCTTTCTTCTTTTAAAGTAATAACTCTGATGCAGCAATACAAAATCTAAAGTGACACACCAAAGCAGTTTGCTGCAATTAGAAATGGTTCAAAACAAATACAACAACAAGGGTCAGTATCTTATGAATGTGTTTACTCTAACACTTGAACTGAATTTCTTGATCCCTATTTCTAGTTTAAAAATACAGCTTTGCCTTGAAGCAAAGGAGCAGAAAAAAAAGAAAATCTGCCATGGAGTGTACTTGACATTAGCCTACCTGACTTCTACTGAAAAATAATTCTAATATTATATTTATAATCTGTTCCGTTAACTCAAATTCTTACATCTGCAGGCATTCCAAAGGATGGTTTAGAAGTGTGAAGAAATGAAAGTAAGGATAGAAGAAAACTGTTTATTGATGCTGAGTAAATGATGATAGAAAAAAGATGAAGACTGTTGTAGTTAAAAGACTGTGGCAGGTCATTCACATTGAAACTTCTCATCTTCTGTGCATAAGTGTGGACAATATTTAAAGTTTTTTCACTACTAGGACTGAAGGCACAAACAAGGGGAAATATTTATATATTACAGTTGCTGATGATATCTGCAAAAATTTGGGATCCTCTTGCAATAGAAAACTTGAATTGGCTTTGAAGAGGAATCCTTTCTCTTCCTAAAATCTCTGCCTCCTCACAGAAGACTTATTCTCCATGCTTCATAGGATGCCACATTTAAAGGAAACACTCCCAAAAAACCAAACAAAATCAGCAAAAATCCAAAAATCAACCAACAATTGTTTGACTATTAAAGCAAGGAAAAAATCAAAGACAATGTGTCAGAACGTATTTACAAAAATAACTCCTTCAATTACAATCCTTTCTTTGCATTCCTCTGTAGAGAGCTTTTGAGATACATTAGGTCTTTGAGATTTGCTCTAAACTTAGTGAGGCCTAAAATATTTTATTCATACGCATTGAGAAAAAGTGAGTGTCCTTTTTATCTTTCATATGCAAATACAACAGTTAATTGCATAGTATTTATCACTGGCATTTTCATAAGCTTGTAAAGGTAAGACACTCTATTCATTACTGACAGATGGGTAGTAACCAGCACTGTTTTGTGGAGCAGGGAATTGCAAGTCCAAGCTCAACAGCCAGAAGGAGATGAAGGTCAGGCTTGGGTAAAGAGGTGCAGAAGTGACAGCTCTAAGAAACAGAACCGTTTAGAGTAGGTAGGAGTGACAAGTAATGCAATGTAGTTCAAAATCCTGTTGATAAAGCCTTAGCAAAATTAAATAAGACAGTCCAGTAGAAAAGAAAACTGAACAAAACTGGAAAGCTGAGGAGTGCTGTGAGGTTGACAAAGTGGCATTTTTATATATTTCAAAGTAATCATCTTCTTTCCTCCAGCTTCACTGAAAGCCTTTATCTGAAGACTTGCCTTAGATTTAAATGCTGTTGTTATCTTCTCAATAGTTCAGTATTATCATGAGTTACCTTTGTTTTAACAGTTTCAGTTCATAAACAGCAAGTAAAGAGTAGCATTGTATTTTTCTCTACTAGATTTCTCTTTGTGGCTAGAAGTTCCCTAAATATATGAAAGTGTGAATTCTTTCTTTCATGACTTTTAAAGAGGTATTCCTTCACTTTTATCGAAGGCAAGTAGATCATGAAATTCTCTTTTAAAATAGTCCAGACTTTTATACTCTACAACATATTTGTAGAGTTTTAAAAATAAATATTTAAAACTGACTGCATCCTTAAAAGCATCTAGGAGCTACTTAATTTAGTAATAATAGTATTATCATAATAGTTGAGTTCATATAATGGTAATCAGTTGTAATAAATTTCAATACTGTGTAGAACTCAATTCCCTTGAGTATTAAGTGTTAGTGTGAATTTAGCAGGGGTTTGAATCTCTTTAAGTGTGAAATTAGGGTTATTATTAGGGTTCTCTGATGTGAATACCTTGCCTTATTGTCACCAGTCTCGAATAAACCTATCAGAACATTTAGCTTCCTCACTTCTTCATAGAATTATAGAATACGTTGGTTGGAAGGGACTATAAAGATCACCTTGTTCCAATTCCTCTGTCATAATCAGAGATATCTTCACTAGACCAGGTTGGCCAAAACCTATGCAAATGTCCATGACTTCTGTGACAAACTTATTTGAAACTGAAAACATGACTGATGTGACACAACTCTACCTTACACTCAGCAAATGTCAAAGTTAAGATATTTGGAATGGAATATTTTTGTGCTCAATAAGATAGTTCTTTACACTGAAATATATTTAATGAGAAGATTTCCATTCATCTCAATTTAGGAATTTATCAAGGAAACCTGAATCATCTTGAAATAAGCAATATTTTTCATAAGGCATTTTCTAGATGTTAATCTTTCACTTAATGGTTGAAGGTCTTACATTTCTGATGAAAATAACATAACTTTAGACATACTTAATGTAATATACTTTTTCCAATACTGATTTGAAGAGATACTTCATTTCCAAAGAAAGAAATCTTCTTTGACAGATTTGCTTCATGGTTTCTCTTATGTAGGATCTTCTGTTTAAAGTAATATGAACAAGGTCTCTTCCATTTGAAGTCAGGACTGTTGTGCAACATAAATATCTTATAAATGTAAGAGTTTTCCACACCATCATCCTTCCAGCAGTAAGATCATGTTAAAATCAACTAGTATTTTTGCAAGATGTATCTTGCTTTTTGTAAGACTCTTTTTTTTACTCTCCAGGGAGAGTAAAATTGCAACATACTACTGTGTGTGTATCTGTATCTTACCACTAAAGGATGTAAAGAATAAATTATAGCAGTCATTGTTTATACACTTTTTTCCAAAATATAACACAAAATAATATTTTATAAATAGTTCAGACAGGGTTGAACTAAATAATGAGACTAGGACAGCACACTGGAGGTAATGAACATCATTTTAGCTAGAAGTGTTATCCTTCTGAATTCTTAGCTTGTATCAAGCTGAAAAGTTTCAGAAATCAACAACTATTTGTTACTATTCATTTTTTCATTTATATTTCACAAGTTTATGCTATCCAAGCTGAAGTTAATCTAACCATAGCAGATCTAGCAGATATATTTTTACTTTGCCTTCCTTCCCTGTGTTTCCACTTTCAGCTACCCCGTCATCACAATGCTATGTGTGACTTACCTGGTGATGACTAACTCAGTGAGAAGGTCAAGACATACCCCAACATATAATGTTTTTTTCTTCAGTGATATAAAGGGTTCTAATCACCATTACAGAGCATTCTGTGTTAGTGAAAATAAGTGAAATTTGCATTCTTATGATACCAAATTAGCATTTACGTGGGACAGAGATATTAATGTTTTTCGCTTCAACAGTACAGTTGGTTTGAAATATAGCTAAGTGAAATCAATTACCCTGCAAACATCCATCCACCTCCGCATGCAAGTTAGGATGAAAGGTATGGCAAAGCTTGATGGCATGACCAGCTCAGGGCCAAGGAAGAGGTTAGTACTTAGACATTCGTTATTTGTGGTATCTTTCATCCATTTTTTATTACCACAAAAAATAAAGAATCTGGTCTAAAGTGGAAATCTTTGATAATAGAATAGTAAATAGCAGATTTCTATTTTTCCAAGCATTCCCCCATGAATTCATATATCCTACTATGGATTCAGTCTGCTGGAATTTTGAATGCATTTCAGGTGAGTAAGATCTGTCAATACAGGTGAATTCATTATTGTTGTCTCCTTGTTTGTATATAATTAATCTAAGAATCCAGCAGTATCTTATTTACACAGATTATATTCAAGATCAGCAAATGCAAATAATCAGCTCATTTAAGAAATGTTTTATTAAATAACAATTAACAGTCATTTTTTTAATACAGATTTTAGTTGTTAGGTCTGAGGAAAGGTCTCAACAAAACCTGTTAGAATTGATTTCTAACAGTAGTAGCAATAAAAGTCCATTATGTTGATTTAAATTATAAATGTATTTTACAATTCATTACAATAAGTAGAGCAACATTACTGTGGTTGTTCACAAAAATAGTGAATGTGAACAAAATAAATAGCTTCTGTTTGTTTTAAAATTTACAGGCACATACTGAAGTATCATTATCACACTGTGACTTTATCACCATGCTTTACTCTCTGTAAAAAAAAAATACTGTTACCTTATTTTCAGGTTTAATAAAAGAATGGTTAATGGTTGCACCATCTCATTAACTGATCTTATTCATTTTACATTTTCAAGATGTAGATTTTACCTGTAACATTAGTGGCTTTTGTTTTCAAATTAGACTTTTTAATGTTACTGTAAATTGTTTTCTTAATCATAGAAATACTTAATCACATTTACACATGTAATAAAATTTAACATCTCATCACTTTGCAACTCAACGTATTCATTAATTCGTGTTTCTTTAGTTTAAAACTGGCTGATAGAGAAAATTGATTAGGTTTTGCAGCTTCATATTCTTTTTGCTCTGTCCAAGAATGCAAGATAAGCCTTTTATCAGTCAGCAAATAAAATTGCCACACATAATGTCAAAACTAGAGCAATATAAGTAGTATATTGTGGAGCAAAATTTAAATACATTTCTCTACAGATTATTTCAGAATAGATTGTATGCTGATTACTATTAAACTGCTGGACTTGGGATAAAAAGGATTTGAAAGATGTTGGTTTATGGTGTAAAGAGGCAGAAACTGAATTGTTTTAACTAGAAGTGAAACCAGATAAGAAAGGGAAAAAAGATGCTGAAAACCTAGTTCAAAACTTGCTTGTTCAGAATCCAACTCAGCTTGCTTTTATGCTGCACCTTTCTCCCTCATGGAGAGAAGAGGATTAATGACAATGGTTCCACTTGCCCAAGCAGTCACTTTCAGTCAGCATTTTCTGTTTTCTTGCACACACACATGAGAACGCACTTCTGACATTTTCCTTTATCATTTTTTTCATTGATTTTCCTCAAGATTTTGTGATTACATTCTCAGGATGAGAAACAAGTTCACTCTGTCACAGTAATTTCTATTAAGACTTTCATCATCTCTCTATTTCTATAGCTATCATTCTCTCTCTCCCTTCCTTACAGTCTTTTCTCTTTCTCTCCATTAACTAAACAGTTCCAAGATTTCTTTCCTGGAGTTCTACAATATCTACCTTTTAAGAAAACTAACAATGAAAACACTGAAATGATGTTTTTGCTCTGGAAAACTACGTATTTCTTTAGTGGGGGAAAAAAATAGGAAAGTGATATAACAAACAAACAAAACCAACTAAAGCAACAACTTATGCTGTTTCTTGGGCTTTTACTAGTTGAATTAGAAAATACAAGAATACTACAAGAGATAAAAATTGTCTCAAAAGTAATTCTTTATAGACTTTTTTTTACTATGATGCTATATCTCCATTCTATTATGCTAATAATTAAAAGGAATGTTATCTAATATATGGAAGCCTATTCCTAAACCAAAAGCACGTCTCAGTTGAAATGTCCAGGATTTTCTACTGTACAAAGGTCTCTCACTGTACACCAATACTACTCAGTATGGTACTACTTAGTATAGGTGTTTAAAGATGTGTTAGTATATGTGTTATAGACTTGTTATCGGATCTGTAGCTTGACGGTCAGTTGCCTACATACAAATATATTATCTGGAAAAGCTCACTCGTGAAGGTGTTTAACCCTCACTTGACTCTTAACTTTAGTAAATTCTCATTGTTCTTTGGTGCTTAAACTGAGCTACCACATTACAAGTAGCAATAGTTGCTAGAGCAAGATACATTACTTAAACTCTCTTCAGTTGTTGAAATAATCCACAGATGTTTAATCTCTGCAGTTAGAAGGACTTGGTATTTTACCTCTATTCAAACACATGATACTCATGGACATCTTTGTGTATATGTACTACACTTGTTGGGGACACTTACAGTATGAAATACAGCTAAAAGAAAGAACATCACCTCTTTGCCCTAATTTTTTTCATGATTCTTCCATTTGTTTACATATGTTTCTCATTTTTTTGTGTATAATGACACTCACTATTCTCTTGACATCATATTTCAAAATTGATCTTTTCTGTCATTGCCTTTGAATATTCTGTCCAAATTCCAAATAATACTAAATGTTAATATTGCCTTATTTCCCATTTGTCATGACCTTTGACCTTGCATGTTTTTATTCTTTGATGCTTTTTTATATGGTACAGGTCACATTGTGTAACTTTACTACATTTTCCATTAGGAAATCAGAATTTAATCAGTTTAGAATGTTCTTCATTAGCTCTACTCAGTGTAGTAGTGGAAAGTTCAAACTTCATTGAAATGAAATTTTGCACCCTTTTAACCTCTGCATATAAAATAGAAAACAATGCCTTCTTGTTTTGCTTTTGCCTGGAAGAGAAAAATAAATGAAGATCAATAAAGAACTATAAAGATATTTAGAGGTAAAAATAAATTGAATTTAAGTGTAGTTTTACACAAACATGATTGGTGATGCTAGAGCTAGAACATTTACAGATTTTGCTCCACGTCTTATAGAAAAATGTTTATACTTTTTGGAGATGTATTCTAGTTCAGAAAAAAAAATAAAATAAATGAGGGCTATACCTACTTCCCCTTTATTCAAAATAATTCAAGATCGTTACCTTTTAATCAAAATCCTATTTTTTTTCAGTCTAAATTACTGAGAATTTTGGATATTCTACCATATTCTACTATTTCTTCTGTCCAGAATAAACATCGCTCTGTCTGTTATTTCACAACCTTTCTCCAAATAACTAAAAGGGGAAGAGTGGTGAAAGAGTACACTGGTTTGAGCCCTGAATAACTAAGACTGTTATTAGCAAGATGGAACAACTAAAGAGTGTTTCAGCTTCAGTGTCATCTATAACCAACATTTATAATTATTCTTGCAGCAAGGCAAGAGAAATTGAGGACTCTTGAGAGAGTAGAACAAGATATTGATCAGTGCTTTGTGAGCTCTAAAATCTTGCACTTGAATGTGGAGTAAGTCCTTTAAAAGATCTGAGTAAGCTTAAAACTAGGCTTTGTTAGAACACGTGAATAAAAACTAACATGGCTGTTTTGAGGCCTTCTTGTTAAAAAAAAATGCTATAAGGGCATTTTTGAAGTACAATTACAAATCTGCTGTTATTACAGAATGAATAAAATTGTGCATTTTTTTTCCTTTTCATTTTAAACTAAACTTCGATCTCTTACCCTATGAAGTACCTAATATTATAGATCTGCTAATATTATAGATCTGATGTCAGCTAGCCTATTCATTGTGGTTATAGATGAATTATAGAGTTAAAGAACTTACAGTTTTATCCTTTAGTATGATCCATCAGACAAGGGAATTACATAAAATTGTTGTGGGGGAGGACAGGTGAGAGAGTATGTGTATTTATAAATTTGACTCTGGGAAAAAATCCTGTCAAAGCCTTTATAAGGCAAATATTCATATTTAAACAAAGGAGAAAAACCCAAATAGACAAGCATACACAGAGCACTACAGTCAAAGAGGTAATATACCACTTAAATACTTATGCCTGATACTTCTTCAGAGTTGTCTCTAGAAAAATGGTTAGTAATGAATTGCAAAATGCTCTTCAAGGGAGCTCAGACGTAATTTAGGCCATATGACATTTCTTCTTCAAAGCCAACTGCTAGCCTTCTCACTTCAGTCTGTTTTCATATGCAAATGGCTGCGTTGCTTCTATTATGAATTTAAGACAGAAACAAACAACAACAATTATTTCCATTGTCATTGTTTTTATTAGCAGTAGGAGTTTTATTATATCTCTATGTGAAGTAAATATAACCCAGTGTGTTTATAATTTAAGATGCTCAAAGAGTTTGAGATGATTTCTGAAATGAGTTAATTTTTAAAATATATACCTTTAAGATCTTATGAGGAACTGCTTTAAAAAAAAAAAAAAAGAACATTTCTCTAAATAGAAGGAAACTATAGCTGTAATACAGAAGGAGTCCTAGTAGATCTCTATTTTCTTATGGAAAAATATATTGATATATTTGCTTCATTATTAGTCTTTATATCATACCTAATATGCCACATATTTGAATGTCGAAGGCATGGAAAACACAATAAATTGGTAACTAATATGGGAAGGTTTTATATATTTAATTTCTCAGAAAGATATCAAGAACCTGCACTAGGTACCAGTTATAGGAATATAATCAGCATGTCACATCCAAATGAGACCAAGAACGCATGCCTGCAAAGCAGAGTTAGCTAGTAAGAAAAGCATTGAAGATAGGAGAGTATGCAAAATTTTTCCCTTTGTAGAGATAGAATATTTAACTAAATTTTTCAGAATGTAATATTAATACTCTCATTATTATTCAGTATTTCCCTGGGCATACATGTTTAAACTTAGTGAAAAGAGCTCATTGTCAAAATATTAATATAAAATTCCAGTGACATTTCACATCCAAAATTAACCTGTTTTAGGCAGCTTCATACTAAATTTAAGAACTTAGTTTTGAAGTGAGGAAACTTGAGTACAGACAAATTAAATGTAAGTTTGAATTGTCTCATTGCTTTGATATAGAAAGTCAGAAAATATGAAATATAGTTAAATACCCTTCCTTTTAAAAGGGAACATACTAGACATTTAGTATATCTAATAAAAACATAATAGACATCTACATAAAAAATGTGCTAGACATCTATAGGAAAATGAAACTACACTTTTAAAATACATGTGATATTTTCCAGGCTTCTATAATTAGAAACAAAAAAAACCCCAACAAACCAAAGCAAAAAAACCCAGCAAAAAAAATGCAAGCAAACAAACATACCCCCCTCCAACCTAAAAAACACCCAAAAACAACAACAAAAAAGTCTACCAAACCAGATTTTCCTTACAGATATGGATTTTTTTTTCTTAAATCAAATTGATCCTCATTTATTTTTGATAGCCAAATCATATGTGTTATTTGAGATCTTTGGAGGACTGCTTTAGAAATTGCTAAGAGGTGTCCTGATGAACAATCACTTGGTCTGTGGAAAGGATTGTGAAAATATATGGTATCCATCAAAGTCAGTCCTAAAAAAAGAAAAATGAAGCCTGAAATATAAGATTGATTAATCGGTGACTTAGAGGGCTTGCCAACCACTTCCCACACAGGAAAAATAAAATGGTTTTGTTTCATGTTATTGAATGTCTTTGTACATTTTGATGCAACTATACCTAACAAATATAAAATAAGAAAAATAGTCAAATTCAGACAAAATAATCAGGCTGGTAGTGTTCTGAGCTACCTCATTTTGTCTGTAACCAAACATTTTGTGAAAACATCTGTGTTTTCTGGCCTGCATACATTTTTAATTAATTTAGAAAGCTGTAGGATAGAAAGACAGTTTGCTCTCTATTTTTAGTCAAATTTCTAAAAAGTATCAATAATTGGACTTAATTGCTTTTTTAATCATGCGGTTCTGAACAACTTGAAGTCCTTTTTCTGTTCTGACTTATAGATACAAACATCATGGGATAACTTTTGCTCTATCAATGTTGGGTGTTTAACCATAAGGGAAAAAAAAAAAAAGCGCTTTCTGAGAAAGGAAAAAAAAATACAGCAACATAGTTCTTACTACAGTTTTGAAATATTCATTATTATGTCACCAACAGTTGATGCATTTTCCAAATAATTCATGTGGTTTCCACTTCATCAAGAACTATCATTAACACTTGCAACTACTTCATTATTTGGTTACTTTTAGTGGAATACTCACATTTGTAAATATATAATGTCACATAATATGCATTAAAAGAATGTGTTGTTTCCAAATGTAATATGAACAAAAATAAGAAGTACTTTAAGTATTTCTATACTACAATTAATTCGTTTTTCAGTTGTGTTCTGAATGTCAAAAATCAGAATTAGTCCTATAAAAATAGTCAAGAAAACTGATATGCTAACTGCTCCTTTTAGTTAAACTGCTCTGAAAAGAGCAGCAGTTCACAGAGGTCTTAGTAGGCTCACAATCAGTAGACTCTAAAGAATAAATCTATGTAAATTGTGTTGATGCTAATGATACCAAAGTGCTGAGCCTACATACTACCACAACACTTCCTTCATCTGTAATGTCACCTAAAGTTTCAGCACTGTCATCAAAACCAGCATGGTGAAACAGCATTAAGGGATAGATTTCTACATGTCATAATGGCTGGCATGCTTAAGTAAACAGAGGCTGTACTCAGGTGAATTTTTCTTTTTCTTCTGTTAGTTACATCTAAAGTGAAAATATCATTTTTGGGGAGTAGGAGGTGTCTAAAGCATACACACAGAAAAGACCTCTCTGACTGTTCTTGCTTGCCCCACCTCATGAACCCTTGCTCACTGTTGTCACACAAGCTAATGTATTAAATTTTCATCATTTTCTAAAGGTGACATTTTGGTAGCAGTGATATAAAATAAAACTCCACTTCTAATAGAGAATTATATTTATATTTTTGTGTTAAAAATGACTAAATAGTCCTTAGTTTGTTCTCTCTTGGTGCACACTCAAAATAATTAGGATTCATTTAGGGACTAAAATGCTATATTCCTGTTTTAGTCTGTCTCTTCTGGGGATGCAGGACTTGGAAGGAGCCAAATCTATCACCAGCAGAGCCCCACTCTTCCACTGACTTGCATAGCAACTGGTATCCCCCCTCAATCCTGCTGCAATTCACACAGTCTTTGTCTCCTGGAAAGTTTAGGATTGTTGCTCTCCACCTAGGATTTCCTCAAATAAGACGCAGGACCCAGAGCAGGCACCCTTCAGTTGTTTCTTTGGTTCCTTCACACTAGCAGCTTCCAATTTGATATTTCTCAGTGAGATCTGGGAAATAGGCCTTCCAGTCACTCTTTTCTCCTGGCTAGACAGAGAGGACTCCTCACAGGAAGATGTAGACACAGTTTATCGACTTCTATTGGGACCTAATCCAGCAAAACAACTCTGCCAGCTACTCTGGTCTCTCTCGTCTATTCATAGTTTTGTTTCTTTTTTTTATCTCTCTGTATTTCACTTTCCTTAAATCTTTTCATTTTTCTGTTTGCAAACTCTGTGAGTTGAAACTTCTTTCTGTGACTGTAATCTTTAAGTGTGCCGAAGCCTGTATGTCTGTAATTAAAAAAGACTAAAGAACTCAGACTGTTGCATTTTTAAAAAGTTGGGATACGAAAAGCCTGCAAGGCCTGGGCTGACAGGGCTGCAGACTAAGGTAGGAAGGACTGAAGTACAGAAGTACAGTAATGTTGCAGTGTGAAAATTTTAGATGCCATGGCACAGGGTGTTGAGATGCAAGAAAGACTGTGAAAGCAGAAGTCAGGGACCAAAATGCAGTTGCACTGTTTGCTTTCTCTTTTGAATAACATGTATATTATACTTCTGAATATACAGAGATGTGTGTGCATATATATATATATAAATCTAGTATACTCATACAGGCTTAGTCTGCTTGCTGAGAAATGAGTAAGCTGCACTCTTGTGTTTGTGTTGGTGACAGCATTCAGGGTGCCACACTCCTGGGCTCCCTCAGGTTTTGTGAACATTGCACAGGAAGGCAATAGCATGGCAAGAAGCAAGTCTCACCACCTTTTAAAGAGCAAGGACAACCTGCTTTTCAGTAATCAGTCACACTTGTTTGTCACATGAGCACAATGTGGGTTTTTTTGTCTAGTTGTTTTTTTATGAATATCATTTCCCCTCCAGAATTTCTCTCAGAACTGCCAATCAATTAGCATCTGCAGCAAGATCATGATTGTCAATTATTTGCACTGAGGGTGAAAATATATGTTGTTTTTAAAAATCAAGTATATAGTATGTAGCAACAGTGTGATGAGGTATATTTTATAGTGCCCTTTTATAACTGAAAGCACAATCCAGATGCCAGGAAATTTGAGTAGTTTCTCTGGCATGCCAAGTACAAGAAAAACTACAGTAACAGTGAGAACATAATTTGTTTCGGCTTTATGCCTGGTTACAAACTATGGCATTTTTCCTGCCTGGAAATAACACTGCAGATCCTCTAGCTGGTGAAGCACAATAAACTTACCTTACTTTACACTCAGTTGCAGAGAGGTAAGTATCACCATAGGAAAAAAGTGTTCTTCATCCAAAATATATTTTGGTCATTAGCTATAGATAATCAGGAGTATGACAAAGTCCTTCTATCTGGTTCATTCCGAAACGTGTATTTGGTAAAATAAGGGTTCTAAGCAACAATGAGTAGCAGAGAGACATCATACTCGTATCTCCTCTGTCTTATCCTAACTGCTGGGGAGGAGAGACATGTTTTAAAACCAACCTTGCAATCACATTGAAAACAACTTGAAACGATATGTCCAAAATTAGAGAAGTTCTTCTGGACAGCTTTTTAAAATAGGAGAACAAGACAAAAAAAGAAAAAATCAAACAATAAAATAAAAAACCCTTGTATTTCTATTTGTCTACCATCTGTCAGTGTTTCTTGTGACCTTCAGGATTATTGTTTTAATATTTTACAATAATTGACCTTACAATAATGCAAAGCTTAAATGCCTCCTAAATAAACAGTAGAACAGCTGTTCTAGGTAACAAGAGGATAACCATTAAAATAGCTACCAAGTATTAGACATACCAAAGTGTTAGAGATAACAAGGACTGCCAAGAAGTCTACAAGAAAGTTAAGAAAATTAATTCCTAGCCCTCAGATCCAGTTATTAAAAACATTTTAAAGGATAAATAAAAACTATTTAATAATAGATTTAACATGTTATTACATATACTCAAAAATTAGAAAGTTACTATAAATACTGGTACAACATTTCATAAAGCAATATCTAGAAACATCAGTAAATATTTGTAGTGGAATGGATTTGAAATACTCTTTACAAATTCCATTGTTACCTTCTGTTAGTTTGTAAGAAGATAACGAGTCCTTTGAGATTAACACAAGGTAAACCAGGGAGGAGTGGCTGCTTCAGAGAACAAATCACTTTTTCCTGTTGACCTAGTTAGGGTTTACTTCTTAAAAATAGGTCTGTTCCCTAGCTCTTGCATAACCCACAGTGCAAAGGAAAATAGGAACAGATTCCATAGGATGGGGAAGTAGATTCACTTCTTGTTATGCTGTGTTCCTTATAATGCACATGGGAAAAAGAAACTTAGGATTCTCTTATTTCAGATAAGAGGAAAGAGAAATTGCAATATTGCTTTCATATAGTCTTCATAATGTAAAGCAATCTGTTTTTCAAGTGGAGTGCATAAAAGATGGGGGAATAGGGATTCAAAGTTTTAAAAAATACTCCGAGAACCACAGATGAAGTTTTCTCTAAGCTTCGACTAAATTTGTTTTTATATACCAGTGTCAATTCAGTGAAAGGAGAAATATCAACTATGTTAAGTGGAAAATTATTTGGAGAATAAAAGTGAAACAGACCAAAAAGAATGAAAATTTGGACAAAAAGATGATAACATCTGTTCAGTATTAATTTGATATTGACTTCTTGCATACTTATATCAGAGACTACAGAAGAAGCCACTGCCTAAGAGAGGGTTAGCCATGAGCAGGGTGATCCCAACACAGGCCATGCTCCATGGGCTCTGACCACAGCCAGGTGCTGACAACGAGGTCCAGGAATGTTTCCAGACTAGGAGAAATGACAAAAAACCCAGATCTGAAGTCCGAATCATGGGATCCATTTCACGGAGTCCAGTGAGAAGTAACAAGATATAGGCCCAAAGACAAGCATAGAAACAAGTAATCGTGTACCTCAGAGAGAGGGGCAGCCAGGAAACAAGGTGTCTGTAAATTGGGCATGAAGTCATACAGCAAGCAGAGACATGGATAGGGACAGGCACACCTTGGGCATAGTTCACCAAGACCTGGCTGCCCAGGGACTGAACTTAGCTGGGCATCCTAGGTGCACAGGACAGGGTGTGGATAGACACCCCTGTGGGCTCCAGATAGAAGCCATTAAGGCTTATTAGTGCCCTCATGACTCTGAGAGCCAAAGGAGGTAAAAAGATGTCTCAAGGTTTGGGTTAAATATTTTAAAAAACCCACCACAACAACAAATGGACTACGACAAAACAATGAACTCTGACAAGAAAAACCAAACCCTACAATATTTTCAATTTTTCCTATTTGATACACTAAAACATACTTGACCAACTAATGAAATCAAGTAATAAGCTTTGGATCAGTGGAACTGTTTAGTGAGGACAAATTCTTGAGTGATTTTCATGCATTAAACATATTTTCTAAATGCAACAAAATCGAAACATCTTAAAATATTTCTGTTCAACTAAACCAACAAAATGTCAAATTTGTACCAATTTATATCTAATAACATATTGATTTTTAACCATGGATGGGGGAGTTTTCTTTGCCGAATTTATATTATTCCTAAAAGACAGGCAAAATATCTATATTGCTTTTTGAACATATAACTCAACCCATGACAGGGAACAGACTTGAGACTTGAATCCCATGATCACCTACTCTGTGATTCAATGATTGGTGTGTGGAATGAAGTGCATACTCAGAAAGGTTGTGTACAATGCTAGATTGAGAAGAACAAGCAATTTTCTGGAGGGCAGGGCTGCTCTTCACAGGGACCTGATCAGGCTCAACTCATGATCTGACAGGAACCTCTTAAATAAAAACACATGCAGTGTTCTTCATCTAAGTTAGAATAACCTAAGTCAGACAGTATAGACTGGCGGTGAGAAGTCTAGGAGGCAATGTTGCAGAAAGAAATCTGGGATCCAGATGAAAAGTAAGTTGAAAATGAGCCAGCAATGTGCCCTTGCAGTGAGGGAGGCCAAACATACCCCAGATTATATTATTAAGGGTCTAGTCAATAGAATCAGTAAAGTGATTTTCCCTCTCTATTCAGCACTTTTTAGACTGCAACGCTATGTCCAGTTGTGGGCTACCCAGTGTAAGATACTGACATTCTAGAGCAAGTCCATCAGAGGCCATCAAGATGTTCAAGTGCTGGACCACAGTGTTTATTAGGACAGGCTGAGACAATTGCTCTGTTTAACGTGGAGAAGGCCCAGATGTGGTGTGGATTTCTACAGCTACCTGATCAGAGAATACAGAGAAAATGGGGCAGTACTCCCCTTAAAGGAACACAATTCCTTTTTCCTGGGATAATTAATTTCTGGAAAATATCGATTAGGTAGTAAAGTGGTTTGGTGTTTTTTATTTTGCAACCAACCTAATAAGAAATTCTCTAAGTCTAAGTCTGCATTTGATGGTCTCTGCAGGTCCATTTTACATTAAAAAGTGGTTGTATAATCCTACATACAGTGTTTTAAATTTGACTATGTTGAAACAATTACAATCCGATCTAAAGACATAAAAAATGCAGATATAAGGACATAAACAGTAAAATTATAATATATAATTACATACCTATTTACCCTTAAGAAATTTTAGTCAATGTCATATCTGAAGTGACATTCACAATGCAGTTTAAATGCTGAGTTATGACTTGTGATCCTGATAAGAGAGGAAAGAATCACGAGGGATGATTATATGTACCATTATGAATATTTTAATTATTTTACAGAAAGAAATGCACAGATATAAAAGAGAAATCTCAATTCTTACATACATAGATGTCTACTATTGATACTGTAAATATGAAAGACTATATATAGCCGTAGCAATTTTCAACATTATGTGACTAAGGCTTAATGCACATACAGGCAAAAAGGACAATTGGAGAATATTAAGAATAGAGGAAGGCAAGGTTCTAACACTTGTAGAGCAAAAAGGAAATTAAAAATATTCAGTCTTGAAAAACACATAACAGAGGCTTTCAAGCAGGAGACTAACATTATGCTGAAGAATTGATCTAACTTGTAATAAGTTTGAAATTATAATATATCTTGGAATGAAATAAGAAAAATACCAATTTCATCTGTTCTCTAAATGTTTTAAGAGAGTTTCTCTTGATCACTTCTAGGTTAACAGATTTCTGAGCCTAAAAATATTTTCACATTCATTTCAAATTAATCAAATCCTCCAATTAATAGTGCTTGTGTTGCATTGCTAATATATTAGCTTAGGTCATGAAAACCCTGAAGACAACTATGTGCCAGAAGAGTTGCTTACTCTAACATCACTGCCTGAAATATCACAAAACTCACAGAAAATTAAGAAAATGAAAAGTAGCATGATGAGCCTATCACTGAATTATTCTGAAGCAGGAGGGGGAAAAAATATCTCAGATGCATATATAACTGGAATATCTAATAAGATTTGCAAAATCATGCCCAAACTGACATACTACAAACTGAACTGCAGGAATTTTTGGGAGCTAGTGTTTTTTTTTGGTTTTAAACAAGGCCAGGGAAAGCCTACTTCATGCTTTTGACACCACTGAGATGTGTTTCACCAAATTCCCGTCCTAGTGTACACTAGTAAATAACAAGATTTCTCTCAATGACTCAGTAGATATATACCTTTATGTACGTATTATATTTTTAATTTAATATACATATATTGGATTTTATATTAAAAATTACCCCATATATTATACTGAAATCTTTTTAGCATAACCTTAAACATAATGAAAATGAGCCTAACTGAATTATTCCATTCCTTTCTATACCATCCAACTGCTATTAAACTTCTCAAAGTTCATCTGCAGGCCAGGCACTTCATACTTTTGTACACTTCAACCTATAACAAGATTATTACCAATAAATTGTCCTTGGAAGAAGAGAAAACAAAGGCTAACATTCTTGATAAAAGTACTGAAAAAGAGAAATGTTTCATGTAATAAATATGGTGATCAGTACACTGCTTATATGTTGAGTGACCCCAGAGCCTTGAAAGTAATTATTTCACACAAACCAGTTTATTTGTGTCTATTAACAACAGAAAAAAAAAATGTTTCCTCTGTCTAAGATATATGACAGATAGTAGAGGGCACTTCAGACTATATAAGGAATTAGACATTTCTACTTCTTCCATATGCAGAACTTTCAAAGCTTCTGTGTAAACAGAGTTCCTTTATGAGCTTTGTTATTTATTTTCTGCCTAGTTCAGTTGGTAACAAAAATGTCACAGGTGATTTGAGTAAAGTAATAACTGATGGTGAAGAAGGGAGGAAAGGTTAAAGACAGCCAGTCCTGGAGATCTGACACATTCATGACATCTTCTTTCCTCATACAAATGTTCTTGTACATGATAGCGTCCAGTATCTAAATTAATATTCTACCTAGCACCAGAACAACAGTACTTCTCTCAAGTAACGTGGATTGAACATTTCCCTAATTTAATAAATAGCCCAAACCTAACAAAAAAAACAAAACCTGGAAGTTATGTCCTTTTTATCAGACTTTCACTTTAAAAATATTTGTAATAATTAGGCCCAAACTGAACAAATTATACCTTCAATAAAACTTTGTGATAGTTTTCTCAAATTCATTTTTACCTGGCTTTTTCAACCAAAATATTATGATGCCTTAATTCTTCACTAAAAACATATTATCTTTTGAATTTTAAAAATGTCATATGCAATTAAAATCTTCCATTCAAAAAATTATCTCAAATCCAATTAGCAGAAAAGTCCTTAAATACAGTCATAAGATGGCCCAGCAGAATTCCTGACACTCTTTGCCTAAATAAGGTCAAGTAGGAATCCTTATTCATGTTTAACTTCCAGCTAATATTCAGAGAGAGGGGTTTGCATCATATTTTCCAGGTCTAATAAATAACATCTGGACATTTGGAAACAGATTTAGAAGTGCTAAATGGGCTACAGCTAAGAAGTTCATATGCCAGATGACAGAAGTAAGGAATGGAATTCAAGTACTCAGGAGAATAACAGAGATCTTTCAGTAAAGACCTTCATGCTTTGCTTCATCCCATGACTTGAGAAGAAAAGGGAAATATAGTAAAACAGAGGGATGATTTAGGTCCTGACACCTGGCAACCTGGCCAAGCATCCTCGGCAAAGGGAGAAGTAGCAAACAATTATGCAACTACTAAGAGAACAAAAAGCTTGCACAAGACCACAAGGTTTGATTAATATTAAAACTTAGAGCTACGCATAACAGAGTTCAGTTACTGTGTTATTGTGCAGGGATAGATGGGAGTGGGTGAGGAAAAATCAATTTTGTGAAATAGCAAAAGAGAAGGCATAGAGTGAAGCCCATCCCACGCTTTCATACGTCTATAGCACCCTGTCATTGATTTATCCAGTCTCTTTACAGAGCCAAAGCCACTTTCCTCTGTTGACCACAGTTTACCTTGCAGGTCAAATAAGTGGTCCAAACCTTCTAGAGAGCTTGTTTTTAACACCTATCACATGGATAAATTCAGACAAGAAAAATGATAATACCAACAGTACTTTGAAAGTACTACTGGTATAACTTCAAGTAAATTCACAGAGAAAGGAAAGCCCTGCTGTATTTTTACAGGTGTGTTTGAAAAATAGTAAGCTTATCTCAGGTTACATAAACAAAACTAAGTCAGGAACTTAAAGCAAACAAACAAAACAAAACCACAGAATAAGGCTTAAAAATTTGAATCAAATGTAAAAGACTGATGTCTTATTTCAGATGTGTGTTTTAATTACTTCACTGTCTAGCTACATATAAAAATAAGAACTGTAAAAGCTATGTAAAGCTCAATAATTTATATGCACCACCTGCATATAAAGCAGCTAGTGCTGCATCTCAAAAGAAAAGCACTGTCATAGTAATTTCATTTCCAAAACTGACAAGGAGGGTCATCAGTTTTAATGTTCTGTAACTGGGAGCTATACCTGTCCAGAATGAAAATGGCAGTATTGCCCTTTTCAGATACCAAATAAAATGTTTGGAAATGGATAACAAGCAAGAGCTTGCAGGCTTTGGGCGTCTACAGATGTATGTAATCAAGGAGTTAACCTGCCAAGATTAGTTTGTATATAAGCAGAGTAAATTTAGCCCTGCAGAGGAATAGAATCTCTACAAAAAAGAAAAGTATGACTAAATAGAGAAATTCCGTCACCAAACCTGACTCCAAAGAGTGGGAAGTCAAAACAGAAGTGAATAATAAGCATTTAAATGAAAACTGTCATAGGACACGCAAGTCTTGCACAGCATGAGATAAATGATGGTACATTTACTCAAATAAAATGAACCTGTAAATGGTCTACTGAACATCACACAAACGTTAAAAGAAAATATTCAGCCCAGTGCAGGTGGATTTGTCTATACAGACAAAGAAAGAATATTGGATCTCTAGTACTGCAATGATAAGTAGCGTCTTTTTCACAATAGCTTCAATGTTGTGACTCCTGGTCCTAAACCACTATAAAATACAATACATCTTGCTATTTTGGTGTAAGTGATCCCTGGATCTGACCCGAGGTCACATTTTATGGCCTCTCAAACTTCCTCTGTACAAATATCCATGGCTTTTAGGTGGGAAATAGAAGCAAAGAAGCAAGAGACAAGCCATGCATTGCAGAGAAAAGCAGCCACACCCCCCAAAAAAGTGCTAGCCCCACATACATCAAAGTTATAGCAGAACAAAGTGCTGTAGAATACTGTGATGAATTATGACATTTATGAATTATATGACACCAGAAGGCATGTATTTCAGTATAAGTAATATAGCAGGTATACTCAAAGTAGATGGCTTCATCCAAGGAACAATTTCAGTTATATTTTATAAAACCAGCAAAAATGTTAGCTTTTCCAAAGAAGTGTAGTCTTTTGAAATGCAATAAGCTATAAGTGTTAATAGAATTTTAGAAATAGCATTTTGAACAGGAGGGGACAGAATGCTAAAGCAAGTTAATCCAATGGCATCAGTTACCTGAAGATAACATAAGATTTAGTGTCATAGTGGTATCTCAGTATTGTCTACTTAACAAGAAGATGATGAAGAGGAGAGATGACATGGGCGGAAAATAGTGGCAGCATTCTTTTATTTTCTACAGCTATGTTTGATAATAGGAGAAGGGGAGTCACTACTCATTTCACCAGAGCACTAATTCTCTCAGTATGTATATTCTCAGTAGCATGATACAATACTACATCCAAAGCATTCCTTCACCCAGTTTTCTTACAAAGTTTGTGCCTTATGTAATTTTTAACTCTTCATGATCAAAAGAGAATGTTTCCTGATTTTTAAATTCCCTGAGAAAACTAAAATGACTTATCTATCTAAGTTTGTATCTGTATAGTGTTTTCAAAAGGGTATTTCTGTGTATTAATTTGATCACATGGGAAAGAGTCCTATATTCCTAAATAGAATAATATAACAATATAGTAATATATTTCTTTTTCCAAATTTAAATTGCAGAAGCATTTAGCAGATGAAATACATAATTGCAGAAACTTTTCTTCTTTTAATCATATAGATATAAAACAATGTTTTTTATTTACTGAAGCATAAATAATTTTCACATAGTTTTCCATTGTGTATTTCTAACATTCTAATATACTTTAAAATAAAGTCTTAGATGTTAGAGATAAACACAGGAATAAAAACAGTTCTGTTGATTATCATAAATCCATGTTAGTTTAAAATTGGTTTTGCTCACTTTTCTGTCTAGCTCACTTTACAAAACTGATCTTTGAAAAAGAATTCGTAATTCCATAAACACTTTAAGACAGCTCTCCCTCTGAGAGATGCAGTTCTTTCCTCCCTGTACTCCATCATACCCTACTCATTTTCATCAGAATAGAAAACTGATCAGAAATAACTTTCAATAGCTCTGATAATGTCATTTGCAAAGACATGAGGGATAGAGCAGGGAAGGTTTAAGATGAGTCACTCATTGTTTACAGTGTTGTTTTACAGTACCTTAAAATAAATGGGAACTACTTTCTTAGATGTATAGTCAGACTGAGTGTACATCTTGGAATTGTGTAAGACATACACAAGTAAAGACTTGCTGTATTGAACCATGAAGAACAAGTGCAAAGAACTAAAACTTCAGGAGACTATTTCAGTTTGAAACAAGTGTAGTGTTGAAAACAATCTTGAAAAGTGCCTCTACCTTCTGAAAGTTGCTGAACACTTGAAATGCCCATTTAAATTATAAGAGAAGCATGTAAGGAGCACTCCACACCATTAGGTTCTGACCTTATGTCTTTAAGAATGTGTCAAAAGCCTACTGCAGTGGGATGGTGAGTAGCAGGACTTTTATTTCTGCTGTTTTCACCCCACACCCAAGTACTTTTAAAGATAACATGCAGGGATACATATCACAAAATTCTTTATTAAATAAAGGGGACAGATTGTTAGTATCTAGCCTCTCAGACTTTAGTTAACTCCAGACACTGCAGAATTTTGATGGTATTAGTATATTATTTGCATTACTTTAGATTGTGTGCCATTTTAACAAAAAGAGAAAAAGTGAATTTAGAAGGGTAGTAGAAAAGATAAATGAGCCAACATCATGAAGTAGCTTATGGTAGGTCAGAGGACTCAGTGATAGAGAAAGAAAAGATGGACTGGACAAGACAATATGAACATGAAGCTAAAAGTAATTCATCAGATTAGGAAGCGTTTGTGGAACACTATTGAACACACATTGGATGTTGCTGTGATACTAAAATTACAGACAGAGCAGAAGATAGAAATAATATTACCTGTAACAATGAGGTCAAAGGATGATTTTGTAGAGACACCTTCATCCTTATGGCAGACTTGGTGCTTTTTTTAGGGCCAAATTCTGATCTACAGCCTCTATCATTGCACATTTAATAGGTGAAGTAGAACAGATTATTTTGACCCTTTGTATTTTCCTTTCTGTGAGATGAAAATACATTAGCTCTGAAAACTGTTTAAATCCAGTGCTGCAATTGCTTAATCATGAAAGCTTTTTCCTCTGATGAACTATTTGTTAGAAGCAATACTTCCAAACAGTCAATAGAAAAATGAAGCCAAATGCTTCTGTAGCGATGTTAATCCTTGGCTCCCATACTATATCCCTACAGTAAAGTGCTTTGCAACTAATTACAGAGTGCAACCCCCATAGCAGACCAGAGGCATTAAGGATGATTAAAATTGAGTGCTGGAGCTCTCCTTAGGTGATGTGCTTCTGCTGTCTGCACCACCATCCTACTTAGCTATTCAAAAGCTACAGCCTTGTCATCACAAAGGCACGTACTATTAAGCATAATACAGAACTATTATAAAATTCTACATATTTGTGGCACAAATGCTTGTCTATAAGATGATTTGAAAAATACTACACTTGCAAGAAATAAAAACCCACAACAAACAGTATGTGTGTCTAGACAGGATTCTACTAGGCTCTTTCCTAAATGTAGGAAGGAATCACCAACCGTATTCTCCAAGTTGAAGTATTGTAAAACTCCCAGTGGTAATGACTTAGGTATTTGACCAGTGGCAGAGGCAACTCTAATTCTGCCTGCTGTTCTCCTCTGCTTGTGTTAACATCACAGATCTTGAAAAATCTCTGGCAGCTCTGCACACATGTAGAGAGAGAGGAGGAGGAGTTGACAGCTCTTGCTTGTCCTTAAAATTTGAGCTCCTCCTCAAGATCGTATACTAAAAATGTTAAGAACAGATTTTATTTTAATGAAGCAAAGATTCTTACCTCATAATATTCATCATTGAACCCAAAGAATGTGACATTTCTGTCTACGTACTGAGTTAGAAGCAATGATAAATTAGCTATTTCATTTTTATTGTGTTGTGGGCTGCCTAACAGCCAGTGTCACAAGCCAACACCCCACTGTGCTAGGCATCACACAAACAATGAACAAAAAAAGACTGCCTTGATGCCAAAGAACATTTCAGATGAACATTGTAATTCAGAGGAAAAGAAACTGGAGCCAAATGTAAAGTTGAAATATAACAGTATGCACTATCTCAGCTAGTTCTCATGCCCTTCTATATGTCTCATTTTATCTTTCTTCTGGTTTTCAGCTTTAGAATGCACCTTGTCATTTCATAGCAGAGTCACAGTGATCTGAAGAAATGTGAATACAAGCAGAAAAAAAATAAAATCCTTGTCAACGCCTGGTTTTGTCACCTCATTTACTTTCTTTTTTCTTTTTCCTTTTCTTTTTTTTTTTTTTTCCCCCTAATAAACCAAAGGATTAAAAATAAAGTTTAGAGGAAGTAAAAGGTCCCCACGCAAAAATTCTTTAATGATTTTCCACACATCTAGCAAAAATTAGGAAAGTAATTTGGAAGTGCAGTGTTGCTCATCTCCTTCTCAGATTTTGAGTATGCAAGATCCACCACTCTGCACCAGTGGTCTCAAATATGTTTATTTGGATACACAATATCTGAGATCAATGAAACCAGCACAAAAGAATTGAAGAGGACCTGAAACTACTTTGACTGAATATCTCATGATTTAGAGCAGAGAGTGGACTATGAAGAGAGGGCGTGGGTCTCTTGTGCTCCACAGCCTTCAGCTGGAATACTTTGTCTCTAAAACTTACAAAGAGCTGTGAATAAGGACAATATAGAGAAGGAAGTGTATTTAGCCATTTTGACAAAATGTATTTTTTTAAGGCAGGCATGAGATTCATGTATCGTTTTAAGTCTGATCTGACATATATCCATACTGTTAGAACTGCACTGCTTCTCATGGAGCTGGTTATGATATGCTATGGTTTATGTAGAAGGAAAACCAAGTGATCTGATATTGACCATATATTCAGCACTCCAGTTTGGGGCAGTAGGGTTGGGGATTTTTTTTTGTTTTTCTTATTTGTTTTTAAGAGCCATACATGACTGCCAGGCATATCTCTAGTTTTCTGAGTAATAAACCAGTGTAAGCTGGACAACTCCCCAGGGAAGTTGAGAGGAGAGGAGAGTGCACTTTTATGATGTACTGTTTAAGGTCTACCTTCGTTTAACTAGGTGCACTTTGTAACTGCATTTTCCTATCAAAATGAATTAAAAATTAAATCAAACAAGTATTCTTGTTAGCACTACAATTCACTCTTGTAATCCTAGTAATGCTGATATAAAACATATGCAAAAAAATATGGTGGAAATACTTTTTTATTATCAATGTTAGTTCTTTCATAGTCCTTCAGAGAAACTTTGAGTTAAAATATAAAAATTAAGCTGAAGAAAAATATCAAATTGTTTAACAATGAACAGACAAAGAAATTAGTTGCCTATTGTGTGACATTGTATTTATGCAGAGTTTAAATGTTAATTAATATTAAAAATTATGGAAACAAGAAGCAATGGAAAATAAAACTGGGTGGCTCTAACTGAAGATTTTCTTTGTCATATTTATCAGCTTGTGCTTTCTATGCAATTTCCCTGAGCTAATTAAAAAAATAATAGTGTTAAAACTCTGTGAGCTTATAGTAATTGAATCTGGTAAAATGAAACCCATTAAATAATTTTACTAAGGTACAAACCATCTGAGGCATGTTATAAGTGTTGGTTTTATTTTTACCAATAAGAACATGTGTGCGAACTGTTAAATTGGGACATATCAAACCATAAAAATTTTCACACTATTTAACTCAGGTTATACCAAGCAGTGAATTAAACCAATAGCATAGTGTATGGAAAGTTTTAGACACTGTAGTACTGAAGTACTTAGTAGGTAAACCTTGTACAAACTGTATTGTGTGGTTTACAGTTGTGGGATACTAACAACAGTTACCTTACACATTAGTGAGTTCATCACCTCAGGATTTAAAAACCAAAACTTGAACAAAAAGGATGAAATGTGTTACGGGTTTTTCCTTTTTTTTTTTTTTTTTTTTAATATCTCTAAGGAGCAAATTACTTTTTTAACACAGATAACATCCATGCATCTATTCTGTAGTTCTTATGTGTACTTAATAATTTGAAACAGAAACACACAAAATTCAGAGAGGATACCAAATAGAATTTTCTGAAACAGCAGAATCTGGAGTCAAAAGTGGGGATCAGAAAGGATTCTAAGTCAAGAAGATAAAACAAGGTATGTCTGGGAATAATTTCATGAAGACAGGTATACAAACATTCAACTTCGTACATACTCAGGTTGTCCTGTCTTGAGAAACAAGCCACCAGGTTGGCATAAAATAATGTCTGCAAGCTGTTGACAGAAACTTTAAGGTCTTGGGAACCCTTTCAAAATGTGAAAGAAAAGAATAATATATTTTAATTTAAACATTTATAGACTGTTTAATTTTTACCTACCTCATTTGCGAAGCATGCAAACTTCATTTTCCTGTATGCCATCATTTTCATCATAATGGCTTCTCACTTTTATGTTCTGAATCTCTGCTGCATGTCTGAGTGATGTTGCTAAGGCACACCATAAGTATTGTGTCTTTATATTATTTTTTCCCCCCCATGTGTGGAGTAGGGAACATAGTGGAGGATTGTCTCCAGGTATAATCTACTGTAACATATTTTCTTGGTTTGAAGACAAATCTGCAATTTTAAACTGTAAAGCAAAAAAAAAAAAAAAAAGCGCAAATGTATAGGGAAGGGAGAACACCTCTTTAATTAAATATATATATTTAACTATATATTAGAACATGGAGCAATGTAATAAGAAACAACAACAAAAAGAACATCCCCTTTTTGTCTAAACTCTCAATCCAGCTTTGTGACGAAGATGCTGCTCCTGCTCCTATGGTGCTGGTGGCTGCGGTGGTGGAAGTGCTGCACTGGGTACTCCCGGCCTCGGTGAGTGCCTGTGCTGCCCCCTCCATGGAGCGCTTTGTGGCTCCTGGGCTCAAGCTATCTGTTGGGCTCAGCCTCCTTGGCGCCTGGGACTGTAGGCACACACCACCCTGGCATGGCTCTCCTGCCACACACCTTTGCCCACCCTTCTTGCTCCGTGATGGCAACAGTTGTGGAACCACCGCCTGTTCCATTGTGGTGGTGGGCCAGGCTGGGTAGGGAGTGCAGTGCCATGAAGACCAGGCAGGGACAGGGCGGGGATTGGGCTGGGCAGTGCTTGAAAGAAACCAAATATATCAGAACTATATCAGCTTTCACAAAAAGTATATTTCCAATTCTCATAAAAGGGCTTGAAGACATGAAGAACATGAAGAATGATTTAGAAGCCAGAAGGAGACTTATAAATAAACAATCATGTAACTTGAATAGTTTTGCTTTTCAACTTTATAAACATTATGGCTCAATATGAATGATATGTAATTAAAAAAATTAAAAAGTGTATAATATAGACAATGGTTCTGTTAATTATCTCAAAAGACGAAAGCGCACCAGAATTAATAGGAAAGTTATAACCAATAAAATACTTGGATGAAATCGTATTCTCATTATAATTTTTATTCCTATACTTTGTGTCACTAGTTCACTCTTTTCCTTGCAGTAAATATTTTATTAAAAAATAAGCATTTAGAGTTTTGATTGTAAAGGGAATTTGTATTATTTTCATATAATTTATATTTATGTTTTGGAGACAACAAGACGGAACTTGTTCTATTAGGATGTTACCAAAAATGAGACTTAGATGTATCAGTTAACAGCTATTGCTAAGGCAGTGTTTCCAGTCTGTTCCACTTCACAAAATCTGGGCCACCTTTACCATTATCAGCCTAACATTTTACCTAATGTCTTCCTGCTATAAGACTGTTCCCTTTTTAGCTTTTCATCCTGGGGAGCCATTTCCTTTTTGCCTTCAAGATGAGGAGTCCTGAGCTTATTCAGAAAATATCTTCCTGTCCCTGACATGAGTCCATGCCTATCATGAAAAAATTTAATTGGACAAAACCAAATTATGCCTAGATATTCATACCGTCTGCATGAGATTTTCTGAAATATTATTAGTGACTGCAATATACTGAAAATGTAGGTAATACGTGTGTGGTTACATTTCTCAGAGAGGGAATGTTGTTTCTGCACTTGTAATTTAGGTTATAAATTCTGATTTTTGGGTCATTTAACAAATAAGGTAAATTCCAGTATCTGTGTAACTCAATTAACATAGTGTTGGCAGGGAATGAGAATAATAGAGTATTGCAAGTGTTAACAGTACAAGTCCGGTGGAATTAGGTATTAATATGCATAGTGAGACTCTTGGTTTTCTAAAGATTTCTCCCCCCAGTGTAATTTATCATGGATATAAAGCAGATGCACTTCTTACTTTGTAAAACAACAATTTTATTTATTTATTTTAAATTTGTGAATAGATTTAATCACAGCTAAGGTTTCAGGCATTAGGCTGACTACTTTACAAATCCAGATGTGAGTATATGACAGATTTTTACAAAATCATCTTAACACATCAAACATTTTTCTTAGTAAATGGTTTTTTGGCTTATATACAGCTGCATTGAAATACTACATGCAGTAGATGAGTTGTAACTGCTTAAAGGAATAAAAATAATCCATATAAACAATGAGCATTTTCCAGAATATCAGAAATATCACAAGGTTTATTATGAGGCCTGGAGAAAACCTAAAAAAAAAGCTGGGTTGTACAATTAAACAAGTTTCCTATAAGATTTTATTCAACACAGAAGTGAATATAATTTGTGTTTGACTCCAGCTAACATTTACCAAAGTTAAAAGGGATAAGGACAGTACAAATCTCTACAACTTTAGACAAATGGGAGAATTCTAGTAACTCAGGAGATTACAAAACTTTATAGAAAAATGAAGATGACTTTTGAAATTCAAATACATTTCTTTTCCCAATGAGTAGGAAAGGAGTAAATTATGCAGGACACTTTTTTTGACCTGAAGCCCTGCATAAAAACATGAAAATATTTCTTTTATTCATTACAGTAATGTTTTACCATATGACACCCTACCTAATTCTCTAATAGGCTATGAATTCAAAACAAGAATGAACTTTCAGATCAGGGAAGAAATTTCAATCAAAGCCAACCCAAATACAAATATTTTTTTATTATATTTTCTTGATCATCAACAACTCTTGCAAATAAAATAGAGGTATGATGCTGGAACATCAGCTTACTAACTGTTGCAATAGTTCAAGATTTTAGTGTTATCCTGTCTATTTCATTACTCCATACTTTTTTTGAAATCTATTTTGACATGTCCTTTTCATGGAAGTAGTGTAGAATATGGTTTTAAGTTTCAAATCAGATATAGACAGAAGATTTGAAGTATCTCATATTTTTATTATGCAATGATATACAAACATGAGCTGGCATTTTATAAATTACTTCAATGTTTCAATACACAATTAAAATTGTAAACTATTCTGAAAATACTAACTCTTCACTTTCTTTACTAGTCACAAAATATATTCTAAATAATTTTCCTGGTGATTAATTGAAGAGGCTTGACATCTACAAAATAAATACTCTTGTACCAGATTGGTGGAAATTCTAATTGCAAAGGAGTTGGTACATGTCGGAAGTTATTGCCACGACGTTTTCAGCCAACAGCCATCATATCCAATCTAGACATCAGAATATAAAAAGGATATCTTCCTATACTTTTTTGACAAGTGTGTGTTGATTCTTTACACTTAGAAAACACTCCTAGAAATTTTTCTTACACAATTTTTGTGTTTTTTTAACCCCAAGATTTCTTTTCTGCCTATGTGCTCTCACTTAAATACAATATTTGCAGGTCTTGAAATGGCTACTAATATTTCTAGAGTTTCTTATGAGGGAGAAACCTCAGAATGAGGTTGGACATTCGCAGAGAAGGGACAGAGTTCCTAATCAAATGATTCCGCTGCCATCCAGACTAATAACATTGTCTGCTCCCCTAAAAACAAAGAAATTATGCAAGATACGAAAATTTCTCAGTATACCTCGCAGATTATCATTATGGAGTATCATGGTTTTAACCTGTTTTTTTCCATTTGATTCCTTTCCCATTCCTTTTCTCCCCGAGCGAGATGGGAGGGAGGCATTCCTCGACCGGGAATCGACTGTTTCTTCAGTTGCTTGGAGCTGTGGCAGAGATGTGCTGTGACCAGGAACCACCCTCCCTGTCTTGGCAGCAAGCAGCTGATGGCGGTGAGAGAGAGAGAGGCAGCGCCCCTGGCACCCTTCTCTCGCCCCAGGCTGTGCGGTTAATGTGCACGGGGATGTGTGTTGGTTTTCCCCTGGCATGATGCAGGTTGGGAACCCGCCGCCGCCATCAGATCAAGACTTGCATGGCCCACCCTGAGCGCCAGCCTTGTGGTGTGGCACAAGAGGGCGGGATACAGGCAAGATGGACATCTCATAACTGTTCCTTATTGGACAGAACTGGAACTGTGCAGGGGGGGCACAAAGGGGTTTTAAAAGCTTAGCGTACTGAAGGCTGGCCCTCCTCATTTCCCGCTGGTATGAACTCAGAGGGTCTTCCCACCGGCAGAGGTCCTGGCTGCCTCATTTCTCTGCATCTTCACCGTGAATTGACTTCCAGTGGCCCCTCGCCATCCTGGGGGGCTGTCCTGCATTTTTACAGCACCAGTGGGGGTTTCCTGCAGAGCTCAGATCTTGGCAGGAACGAATCCAGCATTTCCAGCCAACAGCTTAAAATCCTTCTGTTGCAAATTTTTCCCAGTAACTACTTTCTCTGGGGTTATTTGAGTTGGGTGCAGGGTGGAGGGCGTGCCTTTCCTGTGGGATTCTGAGGGGGGGTGGGGTGTAGGTGTGTGCTTCTCTCTGGGGTGGGTGTGTGTTATTTTAATCGGGTCTGTGGGAGGCGAGATTTTCCTTGGTGTGTGGGGTTTGGCTGATATAAATATAGATCTCTCTCTATATATATATATTTATTATTATCATCATCATCATTTTTCTATATATTTTCTGTAATAAATCTTGTATTCACTTAAAGAGCTTTTGGGTGTTAAATAATTCTCCCTTGTCGCAAACTGAGACATGGAGAACCCAGTAAAACTGGGTTCTATCATTTTTACCTTGGTGAAGAGTCTGTACTTCATTTATTCCCATTATTACACGTTTGAGAAAACCTTTAAGAGAATTTAAAAATTTTTTTTATAATCTTTTTTTTTTTTCAATCAGAAAAAACAAATCTGTTTTGTAAAGAGACCATATCTATTCAGAATTATTTATTTATCTTTATTGTGTTCCCATATATTTTCTAAATCTAGTTGATTAGGTAATCTGTGATTATTAGGCTTAACTTCCTGGCCTCAGTTGTATTGTGCAGATTTACAGGGGTCAAAGTTGTCCCCTGAGGATCCCTACAAAATCTCGAGTTTACAGACAGATAAACCTTATGTTCAAATTTATATTCCTTAGAGATTTGGCAGTACAAGAGCTTTATCTTTAGTTGGGGAGGAGAGTAAGGTATTAATTCTACTGATCAAAGCTTTTTGCATTGTTTGAATATTGTGTGAATATTATGTTATATGATATCCCACAACGTGATCAAATTGTCTTCTATCTGCTGTGACTGGGTTAAGAAAGGCCTACATTTAAAATTTGAAGTAGTCTGTAATTAAAGTTCTATAATTTAAAATCGATTATAACCCACAGATTGCTTTAATAATTTTTTGTTGTTGTTTGGTACCATGAAGTTCAACTCTTGTTAATTATTCACTGGATTCAGGCCAGGAAAGAGAAATTCTTTTAGTCCAGTTGCATCTTGCTCATTTCAGTTATTACACCTACCATACTGGAAAACATGACGATTCTTTTGTTTTTTTTCCACAGTTTTCTGCTCGCAATACAAGATATTCTTACCAATTTATCTAGGAAGAGGGAAAAAAGTGAGAGACGAAAAAAGGCAAACCATATTCTTTTCTTCCCAATGCCAACTTGTGGATGGCAGATATTGTGATGGACTAAAATGTTGTTGATGTCTTAAACATTTTCAAAGATATAGAAAGCTTTTTTTTCAAGCTGCAAGGAAGCAAGTGCCTGTTTGTGAAGCACTTTCCTTCCCCAGGATGCTTCCTGAGTGTAATTCAGACTGTGATGGGGAAACTTGAGATAAGACTGTTTTCTAATCACCTCAGGTCTCAGGTATAAAATGTAATAGAGCATATATTTACAAAATAGTTACTGTTACATAAGCATAGCACAGTCACTACTAATTAGCTTGTTAACAATATTAACAATGTTTTGGCAACTCTCATAGAACTGAATAAAGTCTTAAGTAGTATGATGAAGGAAAGACCTAGCCCAACTTGGGCTGACATACTCAAAACATTTACAAATTAACTGAGTACTTGCAAAAGCCATCTCATGCTGAGTTTAGGTAGATTTATTGCACATGACATTCAGTGATTAGTGAAAGACTTGCTTTTGGCCTTTCTTGAGCAGATGCTCAAGGAGAACACATAGAGACTATCTTAATTTTTGCACAAACAAAATTAATGTTCTTGCAGTTGAGCATTATTTATTCTTGATTACTTTCTATAGATGACAAAAAGAGATGAAAAAACACAGAACCATAGCCTCGTCATGCTGGCCACTTGTAGAGGCAAAGTGTATTATAGAGTAGTTTATAATTGTCTAGCATTTTTGAGACCTCACATTTCAAAATTATTATAGAAAATTTTGTGGGAATTGATACTTCAATTTGCTCTGATTTCATTGCAGATCAACAGTAGAAAATTTACCATAAACATCTAATGTCACAAGTTTACTTAAGAAAACATAAAATTAGCAGGAATTTACAAAGGTAAAAGTAAAATGCTCTAAGAAGGTGAGATCTGAGAAACCTATCTGATTTCTCTGCAAATGAATGTAGAGTTCATAACTTGCTACAAAAGTCAAAATTGTCTTCTAAAAATTCTTGGCATTTTTATTTTTCTCACGTTTGTTATCAATTTTTTTCTCACTATGCCTTTTTAGTCAATATTGAATTTTTTTAATATATTTCATTTGGAATGTGTGGATGATGGACTATTTTGAGAATGAAAGCACTGAATCCCATTTTGAATTTATAGTTTGTACTTGTTATTGCCCCAAACCTACTATCAAAGAGAAGTTACCTGGATATATATCCCCTTTCTTATGGACTTAAGGTTTCCATGTGGCAAGACTGTTACACTGAATTTTAAATTTTTGGATTTCATATTTTTATTTACTTTTTCCTCTTTAGACAATTACATAATCCTTGTAAACATTTGTTTTCAATATATGTGTGTATTTGTATATATATATATATTCATTCTCAGCTTTGAGTAGCTGATGCACTTTTAATTACATAGAGCACTTAGGTAGTTGAGGGAAAAAGTAATTTTTTGCTGATTTCCTTAGAAACTAGTGCTATCTTCTCATCCCAAACCTAAGAAATGGTGTGTAATGATAATTTCTGTTTGATATATACAGTAATCTCTGGTGAAAGTCATTAGAAACCTAGTCTTTTCAGTTGGAGATCACAGATTAGCATCTTGAATTTTAAGAGGCTGCACTGAGCTTTTGTTTTAGCCTTTCCATTCCACCATTGTAGCATCTGCCAAACGCCATGCTGCTTAAGCCTAGTTAAGATGCACAATCCATTGAGCAATTCCAAAAATCCTGATTCTCTCCTTCTTTGTTTGCTCAAACTAGAGAAAAACAGTGCATTGGAAAATAATGTAGTTTTGGGGATCTCATTTCCTTCTAGTCCAACAGAGTATAATTTACAAAAGGAACAGCTTGGTTGCTTCAGTTTTGGTTGATTGATTTATTTATCATTTACAAGCTTCCTTTAAGAAGTACTTTTTAATTATTGTTATTTATATCTGCAAGGAAAAAAAGATTTAAAACTTCCCTTAGTTAATTATTTTTACAATGAAAGCTTTGATTTCTTCAGGCTTCTGGTGGCCTAGGGTGCAGTCTGTGGAGGAGCCCACATTGGAGCAGGTGGATGCCTGGAGGAGGCTGTGCTTCGATGCGAGGCCCTTGTTGAAGCATGGTCCTGGCAGGTCTGCTGACAGTCCTGCTGACCTGTGGGGAGAGGAGCCCACACTGTAGCAGGATTTTCCTGGTAGCAGTTGTGGCCTGTGGGGGACCCATGCTGAAGCAGCCTGTGCCTGAAGGACTGCATCCCGTGGAAAAGTGACACATGTGGCAGCAGTGTCTGAAGAACTATTGTCCGTGGGATAGACTCGTACTGGATCAGTTCATGGAGGGCTGTTTCCTGTGAGAGGGACTCATGCTGGAGAAGTTCATGGAGAGGGACCCCATGGGATGCAGGAAGGACTCCTCTCTCTGAGTAGTGGCAGAGACAACTCACCATAACCCACATTGCCTGTCTCCCTGCACTGCTGAGGGGAAAAAGTAGAACTTGGAAGGAGGAGGTGTAGGGGGAAGGTGTCTTTAAGATTTGAGTCTCATTCTTAAGCTCTGATCCTGTTTGTAATAAATTAAATTAATATCGCTACTTAGTGGAATCTGCTTTGCTCATGATGTGGTCAGTAAGGGATCTCCTATGGACCATATCTCAACTTATGAAACCGTTTGTTATATTTTCTTTTCTCTGCCTGTTTACAGGGAGGAGGGAAAGAACAGCTTTAGGGGGTACCTATCATCCAGCCAGGGTCAAATGGCTAGAGTTGAATCAACCAACCTATCATTATATTTAAGATGCATGTGCTTTGTAAATTGAGCTGTATCTCTTACTCTCTTTGCATATTCTGACATAATGTACCAAGAGCAGAGACACTGGTTTGGCTTTCATACATATCTATGACAAAAGTTGGATCAACAAATCTCTGTTAGCTAAATACCAAATTGCTGACACAAGACTGAGGCAATATTTCAGGCTTCTAATGGCCAAACAGAATCCAAGCCATTATCTTCCATTTTGGAGTCATAGACACTTTCAAATAAGTTATCTTACAAATCAGAATCATTCACGGGGACAAGTGCTGTTTCCGGACTCAGACCAATTTGATTCTTCAGCAGCCAACAACAAACTTGATGGAACAGATTCTGCATTGACTTTCTAAACAGATCATTGCCTTTAGAAAAGGAGAAAAGAACAAAATTTGTAAATCATACGGGAATTCCCATTGAAACATGAGTTATTAGAAATATAAGCTATAAATGTCATCCAAATTCTGCATTGACTTCTTCCACACTGAACTACTGAAAGTGATCTAAGAATACATACCTGAATTGTGCCTCTTTCTGTTTCAGGGGCTGTTCAGTGACTTGGTGGCACACCTCTTTAATAGATGGGAAAACAACCTTCTCTTTTTAAGCTCATGGTTTCTTGGAGAAGTTATTTTATTGTACAAAAACTTTAGCCTGAAAAATTAAACAATTTCCACTTAGAAAAAGTAAAGGACAATTTTTTTTTTTTTTACAATTTGTCTTTGGTTTTTAATTTTAAACTAAGCTGAGAGTAAAAAGGCAAAGCCCAGCTAAGACTCAGACTGTTCTTCACTTTCTGACTTAGAGCGATAATGTTATATAAGCTATAAAGTGCACAAAGTCCTGTAATTATCACAATGTATTAAAGTCTACCATCCTTCAGAAACCTACTGATGCAATTTCAGACATATCATGTGGATTCAGAAACAGATTATTTTGTTTAACAGCACTACAAAAAATGTTGAAATTATTTATAATGCAACTCCAGAAGTTATCATTAGTTGTACTTTGAGTTTATTCAGTAGAAGACTCTACCTCTATCACTTCAGTTACTATACAAACTCTAGGGGAATCAAAAAAAAAAAAATTAAAGGAATTATTGCTGAAATTACTTTATTAGGATTGCTTAAATTGTTTTTATTGGAACTGTAAGTTTCTGACTACAAAAAATTCTGTAGGTTAAATTAAAAAGTAAATACCTGAAATTTCTTCACTTACCAAGGAAAGAAAAGTAAATTTAGTCATTGTAAAAGTCATCTTAAATTGTTTGAGTATAATTCCCTGTTTATATTTTGTTGAGCAAGGATACAGGAATAATTTATTTCATTAGTAGCTGTAAATACAGATGAAGGAAGCAGCACCTCCAGTGCAAGTCCATGAAGTCAAATAAGTTGGGCAAGAATGTTGAATTGCTGAAGAGCAGGAAGGCTCTGCAGAGGGATCTGGACAGGCTGGATGCATGGGCTGAGGCCAACTGTATGAGGTTCCAGGTCCTGCACTTGGGTCCCTACAGTCCCATGGGGGAGAGTAGCTGAAAAACTGCCTTGAGGAAAAGACTTGACAGTGTCAGCCAGCAGATGGCTGAACATAGACCAGCAAGGTACTCAGGTGGCCAAGAATGCCAATGACATCCTTTTATCAGCAGTAGTGTAGCCAGAAGGACCAGGGCAGTGATTGTTCTGCTGTACTGGACATTTTTGATGCTGCATCTTGGATCCTATGATCAGTTTTGAGCCCCTCACTACAAGAAAGACATTGAGGTCCTGGAGCACGTCAAGAGAAGGGCAGTGGATCTGGTGAAACATCTGGAGCGCAAGTCCTATGAAGAACGTTTGAGGGAGCTAGAGTTGTTCAGTCCAGAGAAGAGGAGGCTGAGGGGAGACTTTATCACTCTCTAGAACTACCTGAAAGGAACTTTTAGTGAAGTGAGGGTAAATCTCTTCTCTCAGGTAACAAGTGATGGGACAAGAGGAACTAGACTCAAGTTGCACCATGGGATGTTTAGACTGGATATCAGGAAAAATGTTGAGAAGGAAGACATTGGAACAGGCTGCCCAGGGAAGTGGTAGAATCATCATCCCCAGAAGTGTTCAAAAAGCATGTGAATGTGGCACTTGGGCTCATGGTTTAGTGGTGAACATGGGGGTACAGGAGTTAGCAGTTGGACTCAGTCTCGGAAATCTTTTCCAACCTTAATGAGTCTCTGAATCTGTGATTCCAAGCCTTCTCCATAAAGATGGTTTTACAGATAGCATTAATGATTTGCAATTCACTGATGCATAGGAGAGATACTTATCTAACATTCAATTTATTTTCTCTACTACGAAAAAATATATCTTGTTTTCTATACTACAATCAGAAACAGCCATCCAAAAAGCTACATTAACTTATGTCTCAGTAAAAAAAAAATAAAAATAATGTATGCAATCAAAGAGCAAACAGAGAAACGGTTGCTCTAGTACATGTGAGCCTTACAGAGAAACAATTGTTCTAGTATATGTGAGCCTTACTCAAGGTAAAAAAGTTTTCATTGAAGGGATAGTACTAAGGTTTTATCAGTGATCATACTTGTCATTGATGCTACAATTTGAGAAAACAAACTTTTGATGTCCAAAAGGGGAGTAAAATATTTCACATAATATCCCTTTTAATTTTATGATGTGTTTTCACATATCTATACTTGCAAGTTACACAAATATGTATTAATATTACTCAGAGTCATATTTCTGGTGATAACTGTACATACAAATAACAACTTGAAAAATAAATCCTAAGTTTTTACTCTATATTCTCAATACTTAAATCAGTGAAATATGCTAGTGTTTGCACATACTCATGTTATGAAATACAGTGTGACTGCTAATAAATTGAAATTTTAAGTTCCCATGAAATTGTTCAAAACAGGACTGTTTTTCATCAAAATGAAGGACTATCTCTCCCCCGAGATCATCTCAGATGGGACTAGTTCATTATTTATCATTTTCACCTGAAAAAGCAGTGCAGGAAACAGTGATAGCTCACACATAAAATGTACAAACCAATAAAATATTTTTATTTCCCTTCATGACAACAGTCATAAAGATAGTGTTGCAGCAAACCATCAAAATTCAAATGATACCACCAGTCTGACAATATGATGAAAAACAGTTTTGTTGCTTATAGCAACAAATAGCTTTATTAAGTCCTATGTTGCCTTGGGGATGCACGAAGGCAAAAATTAAAGAACTATAAATTAGAAGTGAACTAATTGGTGAAAATAAAAACAAATTCAAAGCTAATTCTAATTTAAGATGTAGCACGTGCAACACCTACTAAATCACAATTTCCTTGTCACCAAGAAAGTTCCAAAAATGTCAGGTAAGTATCGACATTTCAGAAGCAGCCAACAGTGCACCTTAGAAAACTGATTTATAAAATACATAAAAAGATGGACTTTGCATAAGACAGGTCAGGGAACACAGCATACAGATCTGAATTTTGCTTATATACAATACAGGGAATCAGGTTCAAAGAAAAACAAGTGTAGGCATAGCCACAGAAATATACAGCATTTAACAAGGTTAACTTACTGATTACTATTCTGGTCAATAATCAGTGCTTCACCTCCTGTTTGGAACAGATTTAAGAACAAGTAGGAGTTTTCTTGACTGATATAATATGATTTTCAGGACATATTTTCAAAAAGACTTTCCAGAAAACAGCTATAAATTAATAGGAATGCAAAGAGATGTACAATTGTTTCCTCCTTCTACAGTTGTAATTTCTGCCATTACCCTGGAATTCACTAGGACAACATGATCATAACACACAAGGAACTTTCAGGTTTTAAGATACATCAATCAGTTAGAAAAACCATGCTTCAAGCAAGGAAGGTATTTCAGATCCTGATCGAGCAAAGCATTTAATAACTTCAGAACCATGTTCTTAATTAATTTATTATCCATTCTATAGAAATCAGCGACTTTGAAGCTTATAGTGAGCTAGAAAGCAAAAGTAATTAAATATCAGAGTTATCAAGGAAATCTGCCGTCACAAGTAGATGTTTAACTATCCTCATACCTCTGGAAAGTGGGAACAAGCTGGAAAATTCTTCAGTTTTTGTGAGGATTTGCATATTGCATCACTTCTTGTTGTATACTTAATGACTTTCAAGTTGGGAATATGGACTCAAAATCCATTTCACAGGCTGAACCCCGTTTCAGGCTTACAATTTTTCAGCTACTTCTTATACAATCATGTAATGAACAAAAGTAATTACAGTTATAAAAGATTGGATAACTATGATTGAGTGGATGAACTATAATAGATCCTGTCAGGATGTCTTTTAACATTCTATGCAGCCATATATCTCTACAACAGATTTCAAAATTATAAAAGAAATAGTCACTTGAGGCTTGAGCTGTCTGCACTTCAACAGCCCAATTAAAGAACTGAAGTTCAGTCAGGGGCTTTAATGATTACGTGTGACTGTGAATTAGTAGGAAATGCCGGTCTGTAGGAAGAGGATTGCATGTCACAGCAGCAGAGAAGTTTGAAGCCAAGCTTTTTGGTAATTTTACATTGAACCACTTAAACTACACTACAGTATAGCAGTACTGTGTTGGACACAAAGTTAAAGAGCTTCATCCACTGCAGAATGAGATCTAGGAATCCAGATGAGCACTTAGCAACAGCTCCCACACTTTCTTATTATAAACCAGTGGCTAAGTATGTTGATGTCATAGTTACAGGGGCCAGGACTATTTTATCACCATGTGGTTGTAACCAAAATTTATATTCTGTAGCCTCTGTGTCATTTCTGAATAATTATTTGTAGCAGCTGCCCAGGGCACACCTGACACCTCAGGCCACAAGAAATAAGGAAAGAGGCAAACCTGGCAAGGCAATGAAGTGCCTTTTTTCACATCAATCATTCATCTGAAATAATTGCTCCCTGGGGAGGCATTAACACCTTCACACCCAGCTGGAGGGTTCTTCTCTGCTGATTGACTCAGCTGCACTGGCATAATAGACAGTTACAATGACCTAGATCATCAAAGAGCCCCAAAATATGCCATGACTTACCAAGTTAAACCACCCATTCTGAAACTCCCCACCCTGGGGGAGGTACTGGGCATTCCCACCTGAACCTGAGCGTGTGTAATCTTCGGGTTTTGGGATTTAGGATACCACTCCTTGGATTGAGAGGAAGGGCAGAACTTCAACAGGACTGTGACTGCCACTCTTGAGGAGACTGCCATCATTGCTTTGACAGAACTGCGACCATCATCCTGAGCAACAGGTTTCCTTACCTTCTGCTTTGCACCCAGGGGGACACCACAGTGCTCAGCACAGGAGGTAAAAGAGCACTGTGCTGTTCTTGTCCCATAGTACTGGGTTATACTCCGTAGTTGTGTGTCAAAACTAGGTTTTACTTGTATCACTGTATGTCTGGTAATCTTTTTAGTAAATTTTATCTTTTTAGAAAACTTTTAATCTCTTAAATTGGTTTCATTTCTCCTGCTGATTTACTTTTAGACTAACACAGTTGGTGATGTTAGAGGTTGTGTCTTGAAGAACACCAGCCAAGAACTGGGAGAACAAAGAGCAGGAAGGCATATGAGGTTTGAAACAACAAGTAGGTAACTTCTTATCGCAGTTATTTATGTATTCCCCTAGTACAAGTTCTTGCAGTAGTAATTCTATGAAAGACAGAATGTGGGTTTTTTGTCGTTTCATAGATATGCAGGATCTAATCCTATAGAGTGGATGAGACCTGTTAGTGTTGAAAAATATGGATGTGGACTGCAGCTGTTTGACTCACAGCAAATACTTTCCTGACAAATAAGAGGTATTATAGGGAGATGGGAACTCTGTTTACCTTTTTTAGGAAAAGCATGCTTGTAGGGACTTACAACACAAGAAAAACTGTAAAAATATTTTGACCTGCTATTTAAAACTAAAGTAAGATATACACGGAAAAAGCCAAAGTATCTAGAACTCTGAAAGCCTTTCCACAGTCTCTGTACAAATCTATAAAAACAAGTTTTAAATAGCTTTTAAAACAACATAGTATAAAGTAAACTAAGTTATGGGTAACAGAACATAATATTGTACTTTTGGTTTTGACTCAAAAATGATTTTGATCTTTTTCCAGCTTTACTTCAGCATTTCAATTTTTTATTATGTAGTTTGAAAAACGACTTCATGCCTAGAAATATTAAAAAAAAAGATTCTGTACTATTCCATGTATAACAGGTAGCACACAAAGCCTCCGCTGTAAGAGCTTAAGATATACGTAAAATATCCTTTTCAAATGTGATTTCTCCTTGTTAATTTGTGGTCTTGATTTTAATTTAACTAACCATTTATACATTGACATCCTTTAAAAATACTTGTATAAAGTTGTGTCTGATTGGCGTCAGGGGAATATCTCATGTTATCTAACTTTGCCTCTGACAGTCCATGACCTTACTGAATGCTTATTTCTTGTCAAAATCTCAGTTAAACAGCTCATGTAAATTATTCACATATAATTTGCTTAGAGCTCTTTTCTTCATTTATCTGTAACACTTTGTACTCAAATGAAAGAGCGTACTGTGAGACTGTATTCTCAGTACTGATCTGTAAAGAACTTCTAGCAAAATGAATTTGTTTTTCACAATCTCATCTGTTCTCTACATTATTTTTTGAGATCTATGTCGTTAGGAGGTCTTTTGCAGTTGACGTTGGTCTTTATATGTCTGCTCTGAAGTTTTATGTACATTTTTAAGACTATTTTCTCTACAACAAAACCATTTTAACTACTTCTTAAACAACAGAAAACAAGGAAAAATAGCTAATAAATTGCAATAAAGATTTTTTTCTAGATTATGTTGTTTGTTTCAAATTTCCTTAAATTTTCCTTTTAAGAGTGCTTCTTTTCTGTAATTGTCCATTATTTTGCTTTCACTTTGATTAAATTTTGTGGGGTTTTGTTGGTGTTTTTGTGTTTTTTCTAAACTCAGCTTACTATCATTAAACTAGGAATCTCCTTCTTCTAGTAATTATAAGATTTATGTATCATATTTCCTTCCTTTTCAAGGTCAAATTAAAACTAAGAAGACAGATGTGCATGCTTAATGTAAACTGTCTATTGAAGATAGTGTCTGTATAATTTTCTTTATATATTTAGTCAAGTACTTGTTTTTCACAAACCCAAATCAATTTTGCTTTTTCTATTGAGCAACCTAAAACTTCCACCACCCAACAAAGCTGAGAAGCTTAATAGTGCCTTATGAAATACATGTGAGGAGTGTAGATTTATATGTACACTCTATGTACACATCAGTGCTAGAAGTTATATAAATTAGCATTTTTCACACTTTATTCTAAAGTATTTCAGCTGTACTTACAGCGTTGAATTTGAATTTATCTGAATTATAACGATAACTCAGAATGGATAATTAGCCTAGAGAGTGGTGGTGAATGGTGTCACATCTAGTTGGCAGCCAGTCACTAGTGGTGTCCCTCATGGTTCACTGTTGGACCCAGTCCTGTTTAATATATTTATTGTTGATATGGACAAGTGAATTGAGTCCACCATTAGCAAGTTTGCGGATGATTCCAAGCTAGGAGCAAGTGTTGATCTACTAGAGAGTAGGAGGGCCCTTCAGAGGAACCTTGACAGACTGGAGAGATGGGCTGACTAATAAAATGAGATTTAACAAGTCCAAGTGCCAGATTCTTCACTTTAGTCATAACAACCCCATGCAGAGCTATAGACTAGGGACTGAGTGGCTGGAGTGCGATCAAGCAGAGAGGGACTTGGGAGTGCTGGTCTATAGGAAACTTAATATGAGCCAGCAGTGTGCCCATGCAGCCAATAAAGCCAATGGCATCCTGGCCTGTATCAAGAATAGTGTGGCCAGTAGGACCAGGGAAGTTATTCTTCCCTTGTGCTCAGCACTGGTGAGGCCGCACCTTGAGTGCTGTGACCTGTTCTGGGCCCCCCAGTTTAAGAAAGATGTTGAGTTGCTGGAATGTGTCCAGAGAAGGGCAACAAGGATGGTAAAGGGGTTGGAGCACCAGCCCTATGGGGAGCTACTGAGGGAGCTGGGGTTGTTTAGTCTGGAGAAGAGGAGGCTCAGGAGAGACTTTATTGCCCTCTACAACTAGCTGAGGGGAGTTTGTAGTCAGGTGGGTGTCGGTTTCTTCCCTTAGGCCCGCAGTGACAGAACAAGAGGACACAGACTTAAGCTGCATCAGGAGAGGTTTAGAGTGGATATTAGGAAAAACTATTTCACAGAGAGAGTGATTTCCCACTGGAATGGGCTGCCCAGGGAGGTGATGGAGTCACCGTTGCTGGATATGTTTAAGAAAAGATTGGATGATGTACCGTGATCCAGATGATTTAGATGATGGGATGGTGTTGGGTAATAGGTTGGACTTGGTGATCTCTATGGCTTCTTCCAACCTTGTTAATTCTGTGATAATTGGACAAGGATTCTGTGTTGTTTTGCTCCTATTGCATATTATGTCATGCAGCTATTTATCTCTCTTAGTGATATGATCTCTAGTCATGGACTTAAACAGAGACTTTAAGACAAGAGGAATACGAAAAATCTTCTATGCCATTTTCCAGTTGCTTCACAAAATCAGCAGATGTGCACATAAGAACAGAAAGAGAAGAACAAGAAAACAAGAGGAATATACAATTTTTATATAAGCATCCTTAAGAGGCTGTATTTTGATTTCCCATATTAGAGTGGAATTATTAAAGTACGTATTTTTCATTTTAGAAAAACAATGTCAAGTTTCAGCGTGTATTATGGATAAAAGCTGTTAAATTTTTTTTCACACTACATACAGTAAACATGAGGTTAGGTTGAAGTTACAGGATTGGGAAACAGGGCTTGCTATAAAACTCTTTTTTCTGTGTTACTAATTCAAAATTTCATGTGAATGTGTTGAAAACCTACATATTTTTGCTTCTTGAAACAAACTTGATATTCACCTTGTATCCAAATTAACCCCTGGGTAACAGAATGCCTCAAGGCAAACTTTGACAGGAAACTACATTTTAACTACTGCTAATCATCTGATTGAAAATGCTCTATATTTAAAACAGCCTTGGCTATAGTTCTTCAAATAGCATCACTATAATTACTTAGCATGTTGCACACACAAGCTTTTGCTCTCTCTCCAAGATACTTATTCAGATTTATTGTTCTCTGTAGCTCATACAATATACAGATATAAAAGAATAAAGCAAGCCATGTGGGGATTAGCAGTGGGTTTAAGCATTAATGCTTCATAACACTCCATATTGTCAGAAATTCACATTAAAATTCTGAGACAGTCATAAGCAGTGTGCAGAATCTTTGAAGAAAGATACTGTTAAAGTAGAGGGCTAAGGAAGTTATCTAGAGGTGAAAAGTGCAACAAAGAAAGTATGTTCTGAGAACTTTTGCAATATGACTGAAAAAAATATATAATGAATTCAGCTTCAGCAACAAGAGGTACACCAAGGCTGTGCCTGATAATAATTTTCTAATGTATTTTTTCTTATTTTTTCTATGTCTCTGATTTTTTTCTGTGTTGATAGCAAGTATATTGTTGTTATTGATTATGGTCTACAACTTTAAAGTATAGGTTTATATTTGTGTAATGGCATAAGTCATATTTTCATTCATATTTTGATTTTCACATTTGGAACTGATCACAGCAGAGGCAACACTAATTTTGAAGTTGTAAGAATGCCTGAAATTGGTTTCTTCCCCCCTTTTGGTTCTGTTTAACTCATGTACTTTAATCCCTCCTTCACAAAATCTGCTATTCATTTCACCAATACCAACATCAACAGAAAAACCCAGGCTGAGATTTCAAAATCTTTCCGCTTTCCTTCATAAAGAATCATGTAAAGCAAGAGATTTTAGTGTCAAAATTATTACTCGCTATGTTGTTCTCTATTGTTGTTGCCAGAAGTTACTGATCTCCCCACTAATTCTGGAGTTCTTTCTGAGAAGTGGCCAGAACTAACTGGTTTTTGTTTCACTCCATTAAAAAATTATTTTCTCAAAAACACTTCCCTGTGTGACAGCAATTGACAAGATAACTCACAGCAGATTGTAACACCAAAAACTGATATCCATTACAGAAATAAACAAATTGAAACAAAATCTTGAAAGACTTGCTGTGTTATTCCTGCTTCCTTACTACTCCAGACTAGTCTTTTTACTTGACCTTCTGATGTGCTAATCCTCAGTGCTGAATTTTTCAGGACTGGAGGGAGTCAAAATTATCTTTTCTCTTTGCTCTTCAAGGAGCAGGCAATTATGATCTTGTGAGTAGATTAGAAGCCCCAGTGTTATAGGTTAGATCCCTTTTGGTGAAATTTTCTCGTTACCATCATGAGATGCTGGATAAACTAAGGAAGGGAAAAAAGGTAACCCCCTAAGCTGAGAACAGAATTCCTCAGAGGAGGAGTGGAAGGCTGAATTTTTAGCCCTGTTTTTAGCCCTGAGCATTAACGGCTCTTGGTCGTTCTGGGGCAAGGAGATTCTCTGCTCTAGGATGGCTGCACAGGGGAAGAGGGGCAATACCAGTGACTGCTGAGGACAACAGGGCTGGGGGATGAAGTATGCCTGCCTTTTTCCCCTCCTCTCTTAGGACAATAAAAACTGTGTGGGTGACCAGCCTGCCTCTCTCTGGCTTCAGTAGCAACCCCAGTGAGAGGGCCTCAGCACTGCCTCTCTGGTGCATGGGGGGAGGAGAGAGGGAAGGTAGTGTTTGTTGGGATGATATTTCTTGTTACAGTTATGTTACTGTTTGTTCTTTTTTGTTCTATATATATTTAGTAAAAAACTGTTACTTCCTTTTTCTTCATTTTTTGACTGGAAGCTTTTTAGTTTGAAGGGTATAGTAAAGTGGAGGAGGAGTTTCTTTCTACTCCAGGAAGGTTTCCACCATCCCTAGCAGGTATTATCTTAACCGTAGACACCCAGATATCTCACTTTTGGTAGTGTTCTAATCATAAAGATATAAGTTCATCTTTAATTTTTATTTCATTGTCAGGCCAATACTTCATTATCACTGTAAAGTTATTTTGTGTCAGAAATCAAACTTTTTTCTTTTCTGTGGTCACCTTAGAGCAAATTCTTTCCTTTTCCAGGTGGAAAGGGACCTGGGGATACTGATAGACAGCCAGCTCAACATGAGTCAGCAGTATGCTCTGGTGGCCAAGAAGACCAACGGCATCCTGGCCTGCATTAGGAACGGTGTGGCCAGCAGGAGCAGGGAGGTTATTCTGCCTCTGTACTCAGCACTGGTGAGCCCACACCTGGAGTACTGTGTCCAGTTCTGGGCCCCTCAGTTTAGGAAGGACGTGGAGATGATTGAGCACGTGCAGAGGAGAGCAACGAGGCTGGTGGGGGCTTGGAGCATAAGCCCTATGAGGAACAATTGAGGGAGTTAGAGTTGTTTAGCCTGGAGAAAAGGAGGCTCAGAGGTGACCTTATTGCTTTCTACAACTTCCTGAAAGGAGGTTGTAGTCAGGTGGGGGTTGGTCTCTT
>VXBA01001371.1:0-48003 GCA_013399895.1 Serilophus lunatus
GGTAAAGGTTGGACTTGATGATTAATAAGGTCTTTCCAACCTTATTAATTCTGTGTAATTCTGTGAAATAAACAGCAGTAAAAACAAGGCAGGAAAAGATAGTACATGCCTTTCTTTTTCAGTTCTTTCATGTCTTTTTTGTGCTCACTATTTTTCCTGTGCATGTCTCATTCTGCATAGAATTTAAAACCTTTAAGACACAGAGGTGTTTGTCTCCATATCCCCACCATGACTAATTTACTTCTTGGCACAGAAACTAATAGGATGTACTTGGGAAGGTATCTTGATATTTTATTTTAATATTAGGTGCTGATTAGAGGTAATACTGCTAGACGTTTTAAGTTATGAAGGAAGACATCTCTTTTTTAAGAAGATAATACTGAATAGAAAGTCTTGAAAACCTTTTGAAACATTAATAGAATCTGGTGTAGATTTCTGTTCTGCTGCCTTCATTTCTCAGGAGTGCAGCAGAGCTAGTTGTACCCTGGCTGATGTCCATATCAGGTGTTTAGCAGGACAGAAACCAATGGCTGTTTTGAATCTGAAGCCATTGAATCTAACTAATTCTGGGTTTTTGGGGTTTTTTTCACTGTGTTTACAGGACTGCAGCTCATATTGAAACTTTTATAGGTCCCCTCTGAAAGCCTTTCAAAAACTGTAGTCAAGTAGTTTCTTTGAAAAGAAATACATGGTAAAAAGAACTCCTGAAAGCTTAAATACCTGGCCGTGCTTTAACAAAGAATGCCCAGAATTCACTTTGCAGATGGGATGGTTTTACTTCTGGAAATACAGCTCTGAGTTTACAGGCTATTATTGAAGAATGGGTAGTAATTGGGGAAAGCATGGCAGATAAAGAGATGTTTGAGACTGATGTGTAAACAGAACAGCATAAACAATGTCTGATGTTGCAGTTCCATTCTCATAATCTTTCTTCGGTGTTTCTTGAAAGAAAGCATGTCCTGCTCTCTAAATGTGGCTTCTTTTTTGTAATGCTCAAGCAGTCACTCAGAACACTAGAGAGAGCTGTACCAGATCACATGTGAAGACTATCATCAATTCTTGAAGTTTTTAACTTGTACCACTTTAGGTTAAGCTGTGACTCAGGTTTGAATCCTACAACTTTCTGCACTACAATTCAAACTACTGAGTAGGACCTGGTTTTACCACTTCAGGAGTTCAGCACAAACCCCAAACCACCAACTGTCTAAAACTATCTAACCAATGTTTTATGTTGTACTTTTATTCCCTCTGTTTCATCTTTGAATTCCAAATTTCCAATTTTTTATTCTTAAACTTTATAGATGTGTCCTCTTGATTTAAAATTTCACAGACACAAAATCAGCTCTTTGATTTAGATTCAAACACATCTGATAAATATCTCTCTCATAAAGCTTTGTGAAATTCATTCATTATTTTAATGTTTTAGAACTTTTTTCCTCCACTCTTTCAAAAAGAAATATTGTGTATGTTTTCTCTGCACCAAACACAACTTGGGAGAGAACACTGTGTGATACTCCTTCCAAAAGAATTTATTCTTTGTCACAAGAATAAATCCAAAGGGATCTCAAAACACAATGCTTTAAAAATCTCTGAGAGTATAGTTTTGATATTCCAAGCTATACAGCAAAAATCTTCTCTTATGATACAGTCTGTAATGTTGACATAATTAGCACTTTTGTGCTGCTAAACCAGCACCTATGTGCCTCTTCCATCTGAGAACTATGCATGGAGCCAACAAGGCAACCCAATATTTTTTGGTAATTTCTTTCTGAAAGAAAAATTCTGAATTCCCACTTTAGATCTAATGCTTCTAGAGTCCTGGAATAATGATTTTAAAATTATTTTTTTCTTGTTGCTTTCCTCTGATATGAGCAGCAACCTTCTTATTTTACTCTCCGTAGTTGTATCACTAGTTGGTTGGGGTTACTAGGTCAATCTAAACTCTTTAGGAAAGTCTGACACACTAGGATGTGCTTAATCTGAGACCTGCACTATTACTGTTATTCTCCACTCAGCTGAAGGTGAGGAGGTATGCTGACCTTTGTACTGGCACAAAGAAGAAAATTTTTTTGTGATACAATCATGAAGGAACCTGTATTAAAACCATATGGGGTAATTCAGTATTTTGAGAACGAAAAGTCTGAATCGTTTAGCTAAAGCAACACTAAGAAAACTAGCGTATCACTGAAAATTCTCTTTGAAGATGTGTTTTGAAGGTATTTTGTGTGTGCGTGTGTGTATGTATGTAAGAACTGAACTTGACTGAAAAATGACTGCAAAAGAACTTCAGAAGGCATAATAAAAGAAAAATGAAATCTTCCAGAGAGGCAAAATTGTAACTTCCAGAAAGAGGTTTATGGCTGATTCAACACCTGTTTAAGTGCTTTTTTCACCATAGTGTCCTTCCTATTTTTGTTTGCTAATAGGTAAGTTTAATAGAATTAAATACTCCCTGCTGATCTTCACAGTTACGTGAGCTCTGCTTTAAAAGCAATCCCTTTTCATCTTAATAGATTCAAGATAATTTTGCTTTCTTACTTAGCCCTGGACAGACACCTGGAAGAAGTGTGTCAAAAGCTGTGAAGCCTGCGTCTGGTTGCCTCAGAAGGGCATACACTGTCTTCAGTAATGAAACTTTTGAGAATCTGGCCTCAACTGTTAGAAACATAAGTCCTTTTTCTATAAATGAATATTTGTTGCCTCCTTCTTTTTCAACCCGTCTGTTCTTTTTAGATGTAGTCAGACCACATGCTTAAGTAGGAAGAAATCATTTCATCAGAATGAGTACTTTTACTTTGGTCATCAGGATATATAACTATCTAAGGACAAAATTAGATTAGGTCACACAATCTAAGTTCATTAATATGTTTTTGACCATCTTCTATTAATGACAAAATCTAACTGTGTTGCTACATGGTTCAATCTATATATAAAGTGCCTATATCAGGCACTTTGGAGTGTTACTTGAAAATTTCTTCCCTTACGCCTTTCAGCTAACTTCCCTGGCCCGCCATCCCCATACTGGAAAACCACTGGTTCTTAGTAACCTTGTGCCAATAGACAGACCCTCCAGGCGGTACAGGTAGGAGGTGCGAATAGTTCTTAGATAAACAGAGAATCATATGAGACTGTTTCTTCCTCCTCAGTGGCAGAATTCTCTCTGCCACATCATCCTTTCCCCCTAAAAAGGGCATTGCATTTCCAGGAGTGTCTTGTCCCCCTTTAATCAAATTTTAGACCTAGACATAGTGTCTTCCATTTGTTGCTATTGATTAGTCATCTAGTAAGTGCATAATTCTTCAAATAAAGATATTATAAGGCCTCATAATAAAGAATTAATTGCATGTAATTTAATGCTTCCTTTGCTGCCATTTCTGGAAAAATTCTGGAATTTTCCTTTGTAGTGAGTCATCCATGGGGACAGATCATAGAAAGAAGTCAATGTTTGCATTGGGACATATATTGGAGTAGAGAGTGAAGTCAGTGAAAATGCTGTCCCAGACAACCTTACTACACCAACATCTGTGTGATCTTATTGATAAGATCAAAAGGAGATAAAAAACTATGATGCAAAAAGTGTCAACTACCTTATCAGGTATCAAGGAGCTAGATGGATGGGGTTTTTTTTTGTGCAGCTATTGCTTTCTCTCATCTGTTTTTTTTACGTGCTTTGGACACTGAGGTCTGTTCAGCAGTTACTGCAGGGCTTGTGTGCATGTCACCTCCTTGGTCTCCAGCACCAAGCCTCCAAATGTGAGGAATAAAGCAACTTCCCTTCGCTCTGTGCCATGACTTGGATTTGAACTGAGATTGCTGCAGCCACAACATGGAGTACTATCCACTATACGACCATGGCAGGCTACAATGGTTATGTCCACTGCTGTAGCAGAGCTGTGCAGGCAATGTCACCTAGTGTGGACTGGCTATAATATTCCACGTGTGGGCATCCTCCCCGGGTGACCCTGGGTGACTCTTGCATCACCCCTGGGCATCCCCCAGTGGAAAGCAGTGCCCCTGACATAGTATGTGCCAAAGACACCCACAAATGCTGTAGTGGCAGAAAAATACTCCTGTTCCTTTTGGCAATTGTAGTCTGGTGAGGAAATCTTTTGTTTGGCCAACGTCTATCTTCAAATATACAATAATTTTGGTCTGTGAATCTTCTTTCTGTTTTCAGAAAGTAATGGTGGGAAATCCAGTGAAAAGACTTTCAAAGTTACATAAAAAGCTGTTAAAAAGGAAGCAAAAAACCAGACGTTCCACTCCCGCTCTAAACCAGATTTGAACCAAGGTTCTATGTATAGCACATAGAACCAGCCTCTGGAATGCCATAGCAAGCTGGCACATTGTGACAGGTTTTGAGCAGACATGGCAGAAAAATACCAATTCTAGTAAAATAACAAATGTTGAAGCAATGAGTCATTAAAGAAGGACTTCTGTTGAGGCTCGAGAGTTAATGTGTCAAAACATAACTGTTCTAAATAGAATTATTTTAATAATTGTGTTACTAAAGGTCTCATATCCACTATTTAGTCTCACTTTTTAATTCTGTGTCTGACAGTACAAACAAGCAAAGATTGATAATATAAAGTATCTTCACAAATTTTTTAATTAATTAAAAAACTGGAAGGAATTGGTACACCAGATGGTTGTGCTGCCATTCCAAGGGACCTCACCAGTCTGGAGAAATGGTCCAACAGGAACTCCAAGATGCTCAACCAGTGGGAGCATGAAACCCTGCATGCAGAGATGAACAGGCCCATATACCAGCATGTAACAAACAGAAAAGCATCTTGGCAGATAGTGGCCTGGAAGTCTTGATGGATGTCAAGTAGACCATCAGCCAGCAGTGTGCCCTTGTGGCAAAGAATGTCAAGAGCTTCCTTGGCTGTATCAGGCTGAACGTTACAGCAGGCCAAAGGAGGTGATTCTTTCTCTGTCCTCAGCACTAGTGAGACACATCTGGGTGGTGTGTTCAGCGCTGGGCTTCCCAGTACAAGAGAGACATGGACATACTGGAGCATGTATACCGAAGAGCCACAAAGATTATAAAGGGCTTGCAGCTTGGAGGGTGGAGCTGTGACTTTTTACATTCTTTGAGTAAGCTTAAGAGGGGATTTTATCAGTGTACATAAATACCTTATGGGAGAGTAAAGAAGTTGGAGCCAGGCTCGTTTCTGTGTGGAGTGATAGGACAGAAGGTAACTGGCACAAATTGAAATGAAGCGAATTCATTTTAAGTATAAGAAAAATTATTTCCTGTGAGAGTAGATGAACACCAGATCAGGTTACCTAGAGAGGTTGTGGAATTTCCTTCCCTGAGATATTCAAATCCTACTAAAAATAAAATCCTGGGCAACCAGCTGTGGCTGACACTGCTTAAGCCTCTGTGGTGCTAGAGCTTTCCAGCCAGCCTCAGTGATTCTAATCCTCTGGAAAAATAAAAAAATCCAAGGGCTACCCAAAACTCTTCACCAAAAATAAAATGGCAGTGCTTGCAAACATTACTATAATGTACATCTGTGCTTAACAGCACGGGTAGTTGAGCAAAGGGAATCCCTGAGTGCCACAAAATGGGATATTGAAAGCTTGACAGCCTTCCCTATCAAAGTCCACAAAGTATGTGTGAGCCAGAGAAGTAAGCAATAGCTAGAGGTTGAGCATCTTAGTTGGTACAAAATAATTTAAGATAACTTTAAGTGTTTTCTTCTATAGTTTTAGAATTGACAAAGGCTTTATGACATGGATCTTGCCCATCACGTATGTGTTCTGTATTTTTCCTGGGAGTTAGATATGCCAAGTCATAGGTATAAATGTTTAGATGTTTAAATGTACAGATTAGCGAGATTGCCTGGAATTTTCTAGCTTCATTGTTTGATAAATGAATATAGATTACATTGTTTCAGCAAAACTTCATGTGATTATGAAAAAAGGATTTGGCTATCTACTAGCCACAAATAAATAAAAATATGTCAGTTTACCACTGTATTCAGACTACACTTTTTTTTTCCAATAAATTCTCCCAATGTGCCTGGTTGTATGTGCTGGAATACCCACAATTGTGCTACAAATTAATTTCATTTATGGCATTTTATCTTGTTCCAGTATTTACAGTTCCAAATTTGATCCAAAGGTCTAAATTATTTTAACAGTGTACAAAGTGGTATTTCCACACCCAAATACATATGTACAGCTTTAATTGCATTGTCTTGTAAGACTTTGGGTTGAATGAAAGACTTTTACATCTATATTATTTGTCCATGATCTCATGCTGATAAAATGCCTATCCACTTCATAATTAAGGGATACTTGCAGCCCAGTAATCTGTCTCTGTTGCAAGCAACATTCTTTGAAAAGCCAAAGCAAATCACTACTACTTGGAAGATACTGTGTGTCATTCCAGAAAAAGGTGTGATTTTTACAACATTTTAAACATTTTATGCATGTTTGCTACATTAATAGGTATAAATCATAACTTCTGCCTTTGATTCAGCTATGCATTTATAACTCTTATGCATTAATAGTTGCTGTTGGCATTAAGGAAAAAAACTTTTCACATTAGATTGTGTCAGCATGTTTGAATAAAAACATGAGCCTCTGGAGATTCTTTGATTTGATAGCATGTTAATTTCTTTAATTGGTTGTGGTTACTGGAATTTAGGTAAGACCTTGATACATCTGAAAATTCAGAATCTTGATCTAATGGCACAGTATGTCTTTACCAGCAGGTCTCTACCAGCAGGTCTCCTTGAAATAATCCTTGTACACCATGTTTCCAGTGTTTCCATTTAAAAATAACCCTAGAGGCCCAACTGAACTTGGTAGGACATGTAGAAGAAACTTAGGTGATAAGGCTGCCTTACATTAGAGCAGACAACATCAATGTCAAGGAAAAGAGGGTTCTAGAATAAGGTAAAACCCAGAGGCAAGTAGAATTGAACTAAAGTCATGCCATCTTTTTTTGTCTTCGATGTGTGGCTATTTGCCGACAGCAAGACTCCCCAAGTCTGCCCCAAGACATCTAACATCATTTGTACCACAGTTTTCCATATTGTAGGAAAATTCAGCACTACAATGCAGATTCTGCTATTGCTGCCAGTAAAATCCCTTCACCTTGACACTCACCTTCACCTTACGTTACTGCCTTTTTTCCCTTGTGTATCATGGGTTAAATTTTTCCTGGATTGAATTTCTATTCCCATGTAATTATATCAACACAAAAGAACACATGGATAAATGCTATGGATTATTGCACTCTTGAATTGATGCCTTAAAGCCTTTATTATATAGTTTTCTACGAATCTTGTACAAATTTTCTAATGTGTAGTTTATGTAGTTTCACTAGTTTTCACCTCTGTTATGGTTTTTGGCAATAGAATAATAACATAACTTCAAGCAAAATGGTGCCAGAGTAAGAAACTTCTTTCTGGGCAGGAAGAATAAATTCAGCTGCTAAGCCCTGTGCAATTTTCTGAGAAAATATAAATGAATCTCTCTAAGAGTCCATTCTGAAGTAAACTCTAATAAAATAAGTTTCCTTTCAAGCATCCTGATGACATGGTATCACTAAATGAGTGAAAAGTTCTTGTGATTAAACTGAAAACTTGCAACATACTATTATCTTGGCAACTAGGCAAACATAGAAATTGAGCCTCTTTTTTTTTTTTTTGTTGTTGTCTGTGTTGTTATGTAACAGATATATGAAAATTCAATGCAGAATACAGAATGTTTTGAGTACGCAATGTAATATTAGACAGCAAAACTATTTGGTTTTGAAGTGTGTTAGTGTTTTTTCCAGTAGAGTTTAAAAAAAATCTTTTAGCAAAACCTGAGGCTAATGAGCAGCTCACAATTTAAAATCACTTTTTAAATTAATTTCTCGTCTTACATTAGTACACATTAGTGAATGTGTTTTCTTAGACATGAATTTCACAGAGCCTGAAAAATACACTGGATAATAAACCTGCCTTTAAGTGTATCTGGTGAGTCTGCCCTTAAGTAAATCTGGAAAATCTGCCTTTAAGCAAATCTATCTCGCAAATTAAGCATATGCGAGCCTGAGGAAATCCATAAAACATTCTAGGACTGTGTTGAGTTGGAGTTCTGGTGAGAAACACGACTCATATAATGCTGAAAAGAAACCACAGGGAACAGTGACAGTGACTGAAAGCTAACACCTATCACATCCAGCTGTTTCAATCTGTCTGCCACACATACTCCAAAACTTATCTCGATTCATGACTTGTATGAATTTCTTTTTTCTATTTTTGAAAGTTGTTTTAGCTGCAAGGCAGTTCAGAGGTGATACATCCCTCTGTAACAAGTAGTCAGACCAGAAAAGACCTGTTGTTTGGAGACTTTTGGTTTGAAATCCTACCTTTTATACTCATATTTGATGTAGATATATAGATAGCTACAGTCAAGGCCACGCATTTTAAATTAACAACAAAGATCCACTTGCAAAATTCCCAGACTCTTGAGTTTTATAGTGCAGAGGAGACAAGCAAATATAGATAGGCATACAGATACGTATTGCACATCTTCGGGAGAAACTTCCATCAGAGCACCTCTCCTGTGAGGAAAGGCTGAGAGAACTGGGATTGTTCAGTCAGGAAGAGAAGGCTTCAGGGTTACCTAATTGTGGCCCTCCAGTTCCTGAAGGAAGATGACAGGGTGGAGATTAACTATTTATAAGGGCATGTAGTGATAGGTCAAGGGAGAATTGTTCCAAACTAAAAGAAAGTTTAGGGAAAAAATCTTTGCTGTGAGGGTGGTGAGGCACTGGAACAGGCTGCCCAGAGACACTGTGGATGCCTCATTCTGGAAATGCTCAAGGCCAGGTCAGACAGTGCTTGGAATAAGCTGGTCTAGTGGAAGGTGTCCCTGCCCATTGCAAGGGAGTTGGAACTAGGTGATCTTTAAGGTCCCTTCCAACCCAGGTCATTCTGTGATTCTATGACAACTATAGCAATAGCGGAAAAAATTTTACAAGAGCCACATTTAACTGGATTTGAAGCCTGTTCTGTGGAAAGGATAACCATAAGGCACAACCACAATGCAAATGTTCACTCATCTCTGTTATGCAGAAGACTGGCAAAAAGATTCAGACTACCTGCAGTAATGGAACAGTCATTAGATCATCCCAATTGCATAACCAAATTGATCATGGATAGTATCTAAGCATCTTTCAAAATAGGAAAAGGATTTCAAAATCAACTTCTATAATTAAAAGACTTTTTATAAAAAGAAATATTATTTCAAAATGCACTTGACTCTCAGAAGCTCAGCTTTCATAAAACAAGGCACATGTGACATCTAGAACATTTTTTAAAAAGGTTTAGGTTTTCTTCTTGGAAATAAACAGGGCTCTCTTCTTTGTTCCAATACAAAGATTTATCTCAACAGGATTATGCAACAAGGCATCAAGTGACCTTTCAACCACACATCAGCAGCCAGACATCTTGTTATCTTCACCTTGGTCTAGGCAGTATTGTCCCCTTTAGCACCAACCAGTAACCATGAATCCCCTATATTTCTATTTTGTGTATCCTAAACCCTGTGCTTCTTCAGTTCAAAATACATTGTTGGTTTCCAGAAATCTTCATCATAATGACTGGTTGCCTAATTTCTTTAGTACATGAGTAGTCATTTGCAGCATAACATAATCCTTCTAGCAATATATTTCCATTACTAGCAAATATCAGAAGCATGTGCATCAGAAGCAATACTAATCTCTACCAGGGAGTCTTGCTTTGCTGTCCTGAGGGATATTTATGATTTAGCCGCATGACAGCCATGTTTGCCTACCATTGTCAGCTCATAGCACCTGTAGTCACAGCAACTATGCAAATATTGCTGCTATGGCTAAGAATTCATCTTCAGCTATCAGACTGTTCTCATTGTTGTTGCAGGAAAAAAAAATCTACCAACTAAGGGGACTCACACAGATCCCTTTTGCATTTCAGCTCCTATCTGTAGGTCATGATTTCAAGTGTAAAATCATATCACAACAAAATTAATAAGAGACTAATATAAGATGGTCTATAAATAATTCAGTTATGTGAAGTGTAATGCAAATTGATCAGTTCTTTGTATGATTTTGCTTGAAATGTGCTTCACTTTTTATACAGATGCTTTTGGATTTCTTCTCTAACCTTTTTTAGGGATATTGCCACTCCTGTTACTAATAGGTTTTTTCCAGAGAAAGCTGACGTTGGTATCACCAGAGCTGTTGCCACTCAGAACATTCCGTATGCAAATTGCTGTACATCATCTATACAAGACTAATCTTTTTGTTGTTTGGCTGTCAAAAAGTGTTTCCTCATCTTCCCTTTTTGGTATATTTTTCAGACTTTAAAATTTTCTAAACTTCACAAGCATAGTGGATGTTATATCATAATTAGATTACAAGTTCCTTCTATATAATGCTGACACCACAAACTTAAGCATTAGGATAGCAAAATACCATTAGTCAATGAGATTAGAGCAGAGTATGAGAGAGCTCATGAGAAATCAGATTCACTTCCCTGTTGATATCATCCCACTGGCAACTGTCAGATGATGACTACCAACATGACAATGCTTGTCCTGGTTCTGTGAGGTTTTTTTGGATTGCAAAGAAAACATACTGTGATTTTTGTTTACTTATTTTTGATGTCCCATTTTAAATCTCTGAGGGCAGTTTTTGTTAATTGAATTTTGTTAATGAGTTGTGACTCTTATGTTGACTGTGCTGAGAGCTACCTAAAGGACCAGCTCATAAGCCTACATTATAAACCTCATATGAATTCATTTTGTATTCTTGGTAACAAAACAGCAGATTTTAAAAAATGTTATAGTGTTAGTGTCAAAGTAATGGTGTTCAATGATTATAGTCAGATTTAGTTGTGCTAATTACTTCTTGAATATGCTATTTGGAGTAAGGAAAGTGTTACTCAGGGATGACAAATAAAAGCTGCTGTTAGTAGAGGCACTTTAAGTCTTTAAAGATGGCAGAGCTTTCTAATGCTTTAAGTCCTAAAGTTTGAGAGATATTGCACTCCATGATACAGTCTTTTATTGTATCTACTGAATGCAAAAAAAAAATGAATAAATAAATAAAAATCCTACCCAAACCTCACACGTATATTGTTCAAAAAATATCCCAAATTATTTTATTTAATATTCTACATGCAGCTAAAAGTGTTTAAGATCTCATATTCTTCATGTTTTGTTAGGATGCAAAATTGCAAAGTATAAAAATTATCTGGCTTATATTTGCCAGGTAATTAAGCTATACCTAGCAGGAACAGGCACAATAATGTCAAAATTCTGGCTGCCTTAAGAAATCTAATTTGTGACCCCTTGCTGTGTTCAAATGATCTGAAAGCAATTTTCTAACATTTTTAGAGAACCCCAACTTTTAGAAACTTTTATCTGTTGATATCTGTGAAATAATAAAATGTTAAATGATTACTAGGTTAAAAATCAGTTAAAAAACTGTATAATATTATAAACTGAGTCTCAGAAAGGAATTAAGGGCATTATTTAAAATCATCTGATCTCAGAGACCAACTCACACTATTAAAATCTGCTCAGTGGCTATTAAATGATAGTGTGAGCAGAGAATTATTATTTCATAGCTATTTAACCAGTTGTGTCTACATTTTGAATATTTGAAGGATTCAGATTGTTCATTCATGGGGGGGGGGAAGAAGTAGTTTTATGCAAGCCAAAAGAAATAAAAGCTTTTCTCTGTAAACAGGAATGCTGTTTACCAAATCCTTCTCACAATCTTCTTATCTTCCTATCTTTTTTTTTTTTTTTTTTTCTTTATTGTACATCAGAATCATATTAAATATGTGGTGAGAAGAGAGCTTTTGTAAGGTTTGGGGCTGTAAAGTGACTGCAGTTTCACATGCTGTTCTGTTTGTAATTGAACTCGGTTTACTGCTGCTACCTCTCCTCTGTTAATCATTCACTGCTACATTCACCTGAGGTTATAACCAGTTTACATCTAACTGGCCTAACCAGCCACATGTTCACCCTCTGAGCAGGCTCTCAGGGTGACACATGTTCCCTAAACATCTTCCATGGTAGAAAAGACTGATTATGAGGAAGATATAACGCTTCTGATTTTGTGCTAGAATGTCATGGTTGATACCTTACCAAAAGCAGAGGCTCTGATCTGTACTGGTGAGGCATGGGACATCTTCTCTCTAACTTGCTCGAGTCTTTCAAATTCCATCCATAGTCTTGTGCAGTCTTTTCACAGGTGAGGCAAAAGTTGTTAGTGAGGGAAAAATATGATCTTCATACTGATGGAGTCAGGTAGTCACCTGAAGCACTGGTTGTTCTCTTTCTTTCATTGACATCAATGCCAATTGGTATATCATATAAACTTCTTCCACATGTACTGTGTACACTGGACTTCATCTGGACCTACAGGGGACTGCTCATTTTTTGCGCCCTTGTATATTACCTCCAGCACAGATGATTCTTTCTCCATAGCATTCCACCTGCTTGGGTGCACTATTAGATCATCTGTGAGAGAATACTTTTCCCTCACACTTGGCAGGAGCCACCTCCAGGGCTGAGAGTTTCTGTCGTCTTTCCAATCCCCTTGTCAGTGCCCACATCTCAGGACAGTGATCCCAGTTGCTTGGCTTACAACCATCTAGTTTCATAACATGGGCCTTGATATCCCAGCATCAGAGCTGCCAGGTCACCAAGGGCTCATTAAACTGGAGGCTGGAATGTTTTTGAATTTCTCACAGATCATCTAGGGAGAGACATCACGTGATAATCTCTGGCCCTGCCTCCTCCTCCTCCTGTTCTGAAGGCCCTGCTTTCTCCTCATCTCTCACTGTGTGAACTGACTTGATCTCAGATTTCTTCTACTGTACAAGGGCGACTTCTACTGGCATGGGTTGTTCCTTTGGTTCAGCTGCAGTTTGAGTGGTCACTACTCCTCCTTTCCCTGAGGGTCCTGCCTAGTGATGAGCAGAGTCCAATAAATAATAGCCAGACCCCAGCACACTGCAATAAGCTGCTCCTCTTGGGAGCTGCCACAGCATTCTCCTTGTAAATAATCAGGGTCCTGTAGTTTTTCGGAGGTAAACTTCCAGTGCAGGAGAGAATGTCCCGTCTGGACTGGCCCATTTTCTCCCACATGCCATGATTATCCACCCTTGAGGCAGATCTCTGAATGACCTTCCTAGAAACTTTTTCTTAACTCTAAACAGTGTAGACCTGGCAGACTTAGCAACAAAACCATGCTTTCCTTAATATCCAAAGGGAATTCAAAATTCACAAAAGCTGTTTTAAGATGCCTGGACGATGAAAAAGGAGTGAAAAGCTGGGGAAAGTCATCCTCCCCTGTTTCCCCCACAGGCTGGGTATGATTATTAATGTATTCGCAGAAGCAGCAATCAAGGCTAGGCTGCAGAGCAACACTGAATACACATCCCAAATGACCTTATTGGCATTGATATTGTCATGCCATAAACTGAGATCACATACTACAGCAACAAAGCTATCCTGATCCTCCCCCCCCTGCTCTGAAAAAGAGCACTGCAAGTAGCACACAGGGAAATATATAGTGGTTCAGGTGCAACACCCACATGAACAGACCAAACATTGTGACCAGTGGCTCTGTACCTAGTACAGCAAAAGCTTCGATCAAAATTGTTTCCAACCTCCTCTAAGCAGACCTGCTGTTATCTCAATCCATCATGCTTCACACTGGGTGCCAAATAAGGTTGTCGTGGTTTAGGAATGTCAGTCCCCAGTTCAGTGCCCCCACTTCCCAAACCACATGCTGCTCACTCACTCTCCCCCTCTCTTCTCCCTTGCTGCTCTGGCAGGATGAAGTTGAGAATGTGAGGTGAAAAGATGAAGATCAGGGGTTGAGATAAGAATAATTTACTAGAAACAGCAATGAAATAAAAAACTGAATAGTAACAGCAACAATATTAATAACAAAATATACAAAATAGAGAAATGAACAATAACAGACAATTCTGTTACATTTTTCGACTGAAAGCCACGCCCTTCTTCTTGGAAGCCAAAAAAGCCCTTCCCTTCACCCCTGACAAAGTATGGAATAACCTCCAGGTCCTGGCCAAAACTAGGACACAACTGACAAAATGACTCTCAAAGGCACTGTGAGAATGTAATTTGTTAACGTTAGCAAATCTCTTTTTCTCAGAAAAGGTTGCCAGATTAACTGTCACTTTCATTTTTCTCTCACAGTCTGCCAAGGAAGATGAGCTGAGACAGTGGTGAGGGATGTGATTGCTTGGTCACGGAAAGCAGCATAAGCAGGAGCAAGGGCAGGCAGCAGAGGGGACCAAGTTTAACCACATGTTGTTCGGAGGCAATCCATACTTCCTTCATGACTGAAGCAAGAAGAGGGTTGTTTCTGGTTCCTGCTGCTGCTTTATCTTTTGTCGTGGGCACTGGGAGGGACCAGCTTCTGGTGGCTTGTAAGACCCTGGAAGAAAACCGACACACACAAACCCCTCTCCCCCATCCACTTCAGCTCCATGAGTTGGGAGGAAGAGGCAGGCCCCCCTTCAGATGACTTACTGGTAGGAATATCCATCACTAAAATTTTCTCCCCAGTTTGGGGATATACAATGGAATATAAGCTGAAAAGGTTGAAGTAAGCAGATGCAATTAATCTCTTCTTCTGCAATGACCAAACTAAGAAATGTTTATCAAAAATATCTTATCTTATTTTGCAGCACACTATCAGTGTCCTCAGTCTACAGTGCATCCATTACCGTGCTATTTTGTGAGATCAAATCAGTGAAAGCCAAGACACTTGACTTTTCTTCTCTGTTCTCTCCCACTCCTCAGCAAGACTTCTAGCTATAATACCTTATTTTTCGTATCTGTAAAATTCAGACAACCTTATTTTTAATATGTGTAAAATCAAGACAACAAAGTAAAGTAATCATGGCTGATAGAAATATGCATTGCAGATCTTAGATGAAACACATGAAAATCAGCCATAGCGGGCATGTGATTTTAATAGCAGCATGTATAAAAACATCCCAAATGTGACTCAAACTCAAATACCTAAGAACAGTCTAGGTGGTTGGAAGTTTTTAAAGCCTTTCTATATATTAACTAATATAGCTTCATAGTTTTACTGATATGCTACTGCCCTATACATATAGTAAGCTTAAACTGAAAGAGGCAACTGCCATGCCTGTCATGACACAAATTTTTATGAGGACTGAAATGACAGAATTGATCCTGATTTTAGAATTAACTTTGACTAGAAGTATGGCAATGAAAATATTTTTACAGTCAAACACAGGCCATAGGGTTTCTTTGTTGGTTGGCTTTTGCTTGTGTTTTTTTTTTCTATTATTAGATTACACAATTCTGCATGAAGACCATTCTAAATGATGTGTCTATTAAACCTTAGTGATTTGTTTCATATAATTTTGACTTTCTGCATCTGATTAAGCAATGTTTTCTTCATGTTTTCAGAATTTAAACAACTTGCTATTTCAAGTGAACATTTTTTGCTGGGTAAAACAAGCTCCCTGTGCTGTATCTGCAGAAAAGAATATGCACCTGGCTAGGTCTTGTGGGCAAGGTCTGGACATTGGAGCTTTGTTATTTGTTTTAGGAAAGTGTATTTTCTTACTGATTGAGCTTGTTAAAAGCACTACTTAAACGAAAATAAGTCAGAGTATTATCTGCAAGAAGCATTGAACCACTGATGGAAATACTGGGTCCAAAGGGATAAAGAGGCCTTTCTCAAGACTAGTGTTTTTCACTAGTCATTCCTCTGAAAAGAAAGTGAGATTTGAACAGTGAAGAAATCTTGATTATGTCTCTTTCAGCCTTTACAAGCTTCATTCACTGCTTGCTATACCTACCATCTCTCTTTCCCATAACAGCAGAAAACATGCTCAGTCTTCTCTTTGAAAATCCTGAGACCTATCCAGAAATCGTGAGATTTCACATGAAATCATTAAGACACCAAGACAGCATATTGTCCTGGTTTGAGACAATAGAGAATTTTATCACTTAGAACAGAAGCTTGTTAAATGAAAAAAACAACAACAAGGTTTATTACAGGGAAAGGGAAAAAAACCCCAAACCCAAATATATATATATAAATAAAAATAATATAATATAAATATATATATAATAATATAACATAAATATATATTTCTATCTTAACACCTCACTCACACGCACATGGGATTCCCAAAAGATAAAAACACACACACTCACACCCCCTCCACGAGGAAGAAATTGGGTTCGAAGAACCACCCCACTGCCCTGAAAACCCATCCAAGGAAAAAAAATGTTTCTCCTGATATCCAACCTTTTACTGAAATAGAGTAGGTTTAGATTCAATACTAGGAAGAAAATCTTTACTATGAGGGTGATGAGTCACTGAAAGAGTTTGTATAGAGTATTGTGGAGGTCTGATCCCTGGAAGTGTTCAAGGCCAGGTTGGAGGGGTCTTGGAGCAACCTGCCCTAGCAGAAGATGTTCCTGCCCATGGCAATGGGTTGGGAACTAGATGAACTTTAAGGTTCCTTGCCACTCAGACCACTCTATGATTCTATGATCCTATCATCATCAAATTATGGTATAATATTTTAAAATATAATTATATGGTTATAATTATGGGGCTAATTATTATATAGTCCTCAGTCTCCAACAGTTGCTTAAGGAAAAACACCAAATGCTGCAAAATTACTTACAATGACACTACAATTCATACAATATGCAACAAAGCCCTCATTTTTCAAAGTTTCATATGAAACAAAATCGGTTATAACTAAATGTGCCTGTCCTTAATGCTGCTTTGGATCATTGCTGTCCCTAGATTCAGCTTATGCTAACTGGTGTATATGAGTTTCTGTGTGATATATTTCTGTTCCAAGCTGTAAAATTTCATAGAGGTTTATAACATTCTGTTCTTACCAGGAACTGTGACGAATTAAGCCTAGAATGGTCTCTTGGACAGACCAGCTTTTCTCCAAAGCATACAGAAAGCATGCTCCATATTAAATTGTATTATTTTGCATGCCTACCGTTAGACCCTCTTGGAATAGGTTTTCATAAATCCCAGTGCACCTGACTCCTCTTCCATGTCTCTTGTAGCAGTTCAATAACTGATTGTTACATAACTAAACTGTTTTGGGTTTATTAATGCGATTTAAATTTTGATCCATAATATGCATATGCTGAAGAAAGAACAAAACTGAAAATGAAGAAGGAACAAAACTCTTTTTCCATCTAAATGTGGGAACACTTTGCTTGGTGACATGGTTATAGGAGGATAGTGTTCTTAAGCACACTATTTCCAGCATTATTTCCAGCTTCATGTTTCCATCTGCATGTTACCTTCTACTTCTCAGTATTTACACACACACTGTTAATTACTTTATTCTTAAATAAGGTGGGATTAATAGACTATGCCACAATTTCCTATGGAAAAAGCTGCTCACAGGATGGTTGAGGTTGGAAGGGATCTCTGGAGGTCATCTGGTCCAACCTCCTGCTCAAACAGAAGACAGCTAGAACTGGCTGTCCAGGAGAATGTCCAGTTGGCTTTTGACTGTTTCCACAAATGGAGACTCCACTACTGCTCTGGGCATCCTGTGCCAGCACTTGGTCACCTTCATAGTGGAAAGGTATTCAGATGGAACCTCATGTATTTCAGTTTGTGCCTATTGCCTCTTGTCCTGCCACTGAGCACCAAGCCTGTCCGCATCTTCTTTACAAGTTCCTTTCAGGTATTTATGTACATTAATAAGATTCCCATGGAGCCTTCTCCTGCATAGACAAGACTAGATTGGCCACCTCTTCATTCTTCATGCTGTATCTCTGCTCTTATTAAGGGAAGATTATCACTAGGAGTGTTTGCTCATGCAGGGAGAAACCCACTGCTCATCTATGAGCAGGACATGCCTTTTAATTCATCAAATGAGCAACTCTAGGAATATGCTGAAGCAAGATACTTCCACTATGTGTTTTTTGGAAAATGTTTTCACTCACAGCACTAGTTGGCATATTTTCTACTGGATTTTTCTTTGTCATGTCCACCAAGCAACCCATCATGAAAATTAAGTAAAAGAGAATCACTTTTTTAACTCTACAGCAACTATTATTTCCATCATTGAAAAGACAGTAGAGCTAATGCAGGACACCTTCCAGGGATTAGGACAGCCACAGTAAAAGATGGCAAAGTGATAGCCTATTGGCAGTGGTCCCTTCTTCCCATGTGTAGTAAGATGCTTCCTTTACTAGATCTAGTATTATCATGGTATGACCAGACTTTCTCTCAACAGGCTGACAACAACAGACTGACAATTCTAAACCAAAAAAGCAGTATCAAACAAATGAAAAACATTTTAGGGAGGCCAAGAAAGTAACAAATCTCAGCATCAACTTGGATTCAGTTTCTTATAGACTCTAAAAACTCTTAAGAAGAAAATTTTGCTTTTTATTCAGAATCCAAAGCTCCATAATTAAAAAACATTGCAAGCAAGATTGCTTTAAACACTTCCTAGTCCCCTGCACAATGTCACTAGTTTTCAACAGCATATTTCATATTTTGCTGACCCTTAGCTTACGAGCCTGTCAGTCCAGGAAGTTTTCCATCTACTGTATAGTTCATCTGTACTATCCATATGCCACCAATCTGGCTGTAAGTATACTGTAGGAGATTGCTCTGAAGGCCTTACTGAGCTGAGGAAAGCACCATCCACTGCTCTTCTCTTGCCTACATGAGATGTTACAGGAGGCAATCCAGTTGGTCAAGTGTGATTTGTCCTTCCCAAGGACGTTGCCCATGCTCTCAGTCACTTTATTCTTCAGTCAACTGGACATGGCTTCCAGGAGGATTCACTTCATAATCTTACCATGGACCTAAGGTAAGGCTGACCAGCCTGACGTTCCCCAAACCTATATCTTTTACCCTTTTGAACAAGGTTACACATTATTTACCTTTTTCAAGTCATCAGAAACCTCTCTGTAACACCATGACAGTATGAAGATTGTACAGAATGTCACAGGGACATACATCTGCCAGCTTCCACAACATCCTGAGGTGCATTCTGTCTGGTCTCACGGACCTATATCTGTCTAACTTGCTTATGTACTCCTTAATTCAAGTCTCCTCTACCCTGGGTAACCCTTCATTACCCAAGACCTTGATAGTAGGCTTAGTGACCTAGGAGACTTAAAGACAAACACAAGTGGAAAAAAATCAAGGCAAAGACATCACTGGTAGTCTTAGTCTTTTCCATGGAATCACTTATTGCTGCTCTTCATGTCTCTTGATGATATTAATTCTTGTTAAGAATGGACTTACCTAACACCATCCTTTTTTTAATCTCAAAAAGTTCTTGGCATTTTGACCTGTTTTGCATAACCTCCCAACAAAGAGACATGTATGCTATTTCTTATACCGTTTTTGGCTAACATGCAAAGGTAAAACAAGTTATTCATCATGATTCCAGGGTCCAGGGCTACTGCTCTATATCTCTCAATCTACATCGCACCTTACAGTAACTGCACTAGTGTGCTGAAGCAGAACTTACATCATGAAAGCTCACATTCCTATACCTTGAATAAACATACTTTTACAGAGTTCAAAGAAACTTTGAATCAGTAAACATGATTAATATATCCACCATTTTATCTTCTGTGTTATACAGCTGAGCAAGAGCTATTCTATATCAGGGCTCCATCAACAGCAACACCAAGTCTCTGCAGCTTTACTGAAAAATTATTTACAATTCACTGTTTCAAGTGCAGGCAGCACTGTTTGACACTAGCCACGGTTTTTTTGCTCTTTCTGTATTTACATTCCTTCTGTTCTAGATAGTATAGACGGTCTCTAACCTTTTCAAAAATTATGTCTGTGACACGCAGCTGAGGTTGTTTCCTTGAGAATGTAATAAAAGAACACATGAGTAGAGGATTTTTCAAAGTTATGGGAAATTCTTTATGAAACATGCTAGGCCTTTTTAGGGGAATACATTTATATTTAGGGGAATATTATTTATATTTTTTTATAGTTTCCATCAAAATCTGATGTAGAAAATTCAATGGGTTCTTTTTAATGAGGGAGTATGAGACATGGAGAAATAAGTTTTATATGCCAGTAAAGGTACACTTAGCAGGAATTCATAAATGCCATAATTTTTTGAAATTCATCTCCTTCAGAGTCTCTTCATTGAGATTTTTAACTGCTTTTTAATTGTGTTTCTGCTGTGCATAAAGTAAAAGATTGACAGTAGTTCTTCTATTGTCAGTTCAGAACAGAAGTAATCTGTAACCAGTAGTTGTTTACATCCTTAGCCAGATATTCCTGCCTGATCTTGATGAAAAACTATCCCTTATGCATCTTTCAGTAAAGGGTGCATGTACGTGTTTGTGCTTTCAACTTTTAAAATTGTAGAAGTAAAATATTCAACAATCTGCTATGCATGGCACTATCATTATTCTGTGTGCTCAGTCAAAAAAAAAAAAGCACAGAGATGACGAATATTTAGAAAAAGCCTCTAAATTAAGCCTATGTTCTCTAAACATACTGAATACCATAAATGCTGGATCTGGAAACTATTACAACATTTTTAGAAGCTGAAGAGTAATCATAATGAGATCTTGCAAACAATGAATTCTATTCTCCCTTTGACATACAGAAAGATTTACAGACATATTATTGTCTGTGCATTCAAAATAAAATCCCTTGTGCATCAGCACGATAGGACGCAAAAACCCACTAAGTTCCTCCACAGTAACAGGGCTAGTTTCACCCATTTATATTTTCTTTTATTATTACTATTCTAACAGTAGATGGCAACATTTAGTTGAAACATGGAAAACCTTTGTGAACTTTACAGACTCACTTCAATTCTGTTTTTATGCATGAGACTTAGAAATACAGAAAAATAACATATAATCAGGAACTATAAATTAACTAAATTGTTTAATTATCTATATAAATTAATATTGCAATTACCTTATTTTCTTCCAAACTCCAGCTTGCCCTGGATAGTTTCTGACTGAAAGCCAGATGTGCTCTGACTGTCTGCTGATTTGGAAAAATGTCAATGTTCTAAGGGCTAAGTATTCCTTACACAAAATCGGAGAAAAGCAGCAGGTTAATTTCTTACAGGGTTATCAATAAAGCTTTCCCTGAAGTGCACAGCTTGGATTCAGATCTGAACTGCCAGCATCTTAATATGTTTAGATCAAGGTTTTCAGTGTAAGTATTTAAAATTCTTCCATTTTTACCATATCTGTTTCCCCTGATAGGTGCTCAGCGAACATTACCACTCAGTGCTGAAGTTAATGAGAACTTTGCTTTTGAATTGATGGAAGCAGGAACATCCTCTGCAACATTAAAGGATAGAACTGCTCTCATTTATCAAGATCACAGTAAAACTGAAATCTCTTGGCACTTCAGAACTTGTCTTGTAATAGCTGCCCCTTGTAATAGGCTCAGGCATAGGATGAAGCAGTATGCTTCCTCTCACCAAGATGGAAAAGTATTCATATCCTGGGCTGTATTCTAGTCTTTGCACATGCACTGAAGGTACTTGTGTAATGTCTGGCCTTGGCAGAGCAGGTCAATGGCTTAGGAAAGGAAATGTGAACTTCTTGGAGCTTTCTAGATATACTAATCAAAGTAAGGTTATGTGCATGTTTAATTAGACTCAGATGCACTGCCTGAAATAAAAACTTGCCTTGTTGGTCTGTCTAAGCAAAATATTTTCTTCAAGTTTTAATTGTTTTAAATATTAAATATAGACTTTGTGTAACATATATCTCTGTGTGTGTTATTCCTTGTCTGAACGAGCCTTGAAATCTTGGGCTTCAGCTTCAGAACAACAACAACAAAAACCATGAAGAACAGAACATTCACCTAATTCTTCTGTTTAAGTTACAGTGAAAGTAAAAAGCAGATCAGCAGGTATCTAAATGTACGTGGCTTTGAGAACCTTTCAGACCAAGACATAGTGTTGTCCATGGATAGTGCGTCAATTGCTGGTTTTCAGAAGCACAGCCTAGGCCTTACGGTGTTTGTGCAGACGAGTACAGAAAGAATGTCATTTGAGAGGGAGAGTGGGAGCTGGGTGAAGAGAGGGGCCCTTGTACAGGGAAGAGAGAGGAAAAGAGAAAGGAAGAAGGCCCAGATGCTGGAAAGTAAGATGACTTTTAAGCTGCCAAGAATTTACAAAAGCAATCATGAGGTTATCCAAAAGGAAATGAGTTTCTTATCATAAATAAACATATGATTTCATGGCTATGCTCTAGCTCTCACCACACTTCTATGTGTATCCTATTAAATGGTGTTAGTGTCTGACTTTTTCTTGTAGAAGGATCTCTTCTGCAGAACTTCACTGAAGGCTGCACATTCCACAGGGCATTTTTGTGGATGTGGAAGAGTTCAGCAAATATCCCATACATCTATAGTAAATGCACTTTTTTTCTGATAATGGAATGAAAGGTGGATAGGTGGATAGGTAGGTAGGTAGGTAGGTAGGTAGATTAGATAGATAGATAGATAGATAGATAGATAGATAGATAGATAGATAGATAGATAGATAGATAGATAGATAGATAGATAGATAGATAGATAGATAGATAGATAGATAGACAGATAGATAGATAGATAGATAGATAGATAGATAGATAGATAGATAGATAGATAGATAGACAGACAGACAGATAGATAGATAATTGAGAAATGGATTATTCTGTAATTGTAAAATCTAGTAAATGTAGGTCAGACTCTGTGTTTTTCAGATACACTGAGATTATGTTATCATTAAAGAGGTGCTTTATCAGAAGAAGGCAGGAACATCTAGAGATAGAGGTAAATAAACTAGGATTAAGTAACTGAGGCTGTATTCTGTGCTTCAGTTCCTGCAATCTGTGACTCAGTTGTGACTACAGGATTCCATTTAATGTGTCTCCCTGCATGAAATTCAGTACAGCTGTTTGAGAAACCTCTGACTGTCATAACTGAGAAGAGGAAAATACTAAAACTTTGGTCTGGCTGCTAGCACTGGTTTTGAATCAAGAGCAGGAGAATGTCCCAGCCCAAAAGACAGAGGGGTTTAAAAGCTGAAAAGCAAGACAAATCAGGAGATCCAGGATCACTCATCTTAAGAAAAAATGTGCATTACACTTAAAAGATGTTATGCAAAGTACATTTCTATTTGCAAAATAAAGAAACCTGTAGGTGACTGATTGATCCTGAAAAGAACTAGTCAGAAAGGACAGGCATACTTTATCAGTAATTTCTCCTAAAACAACAATGCATTTAGGCAGCAATTGTCTACTAGCAGTGTGTGCCATTTGATTAAGCCAAGCCAAGAGGTTAAATGGAGGGGTTGAAGCATAACTTTTTATACACTGTAGCTTGAAAATAGCGAAGGTAAAAGAGGGCCTCTGATTTGATGCTGCCTTTTCTGGAATGTATAGTGTGACTGGATCTAAATTTTGGGAGAGTGCCCAGTTTCAGATGTCTAAAGCCTCTGTTGAAAGCAGTGGAGACTACACACTGCCAAAGTTTTATGTATGCAACTGCAGATTGATTGCCTAATGGCAGGAGTGGGCTTTGATCATGAACGTCTGGAGAGCGAAGTCTCAAGTAGGAGCCCTTTTCCTCATTTTTGCCTTTAACCTTCTAACTCCTAACTGTACCCTTTTCTATGTTTTCCCCCTGTATTTACTACAAGGCTTTCACTGGTATCTGAGATATAAAAGTTTCTCTCTCCACATACTTCTTTAACAGCTTTCTAGTTGAGGACTGTGTAAGAGAAGTTAACTGTAGAAGGTGTACGGGTACACAATTCCTCTAACACATTGTCTATTTTGGACTTTATGGGTGAGAGAAACAGATGAAGATAATTTCCTCTCATTCTCTGATTCTTATTAGTAAATTGTGAAAAATTCTTAGGTACAGAACATAAGATAATCATCTGTATGCAAGGGAAAATTATTCCCTTACAGTTTGGTCAATGTGTGAGTCAGAGCCACATAAAAGATGTAATAAGCTGCTTCTGCTTGCAATTAGAGGTTTTGTTCTAATGGCAAATTAAAATTTGTCCAGTAGAATTAGGTGTGAAATCTTGCAGATTCCCAGCTAACTGCATATTGTGATTCCATTTGGCAGCTAATAGGACTCAGAAAACTGCTTTTATGGGCCTCTACTTTCCATTTTACATGCACTTCTGGAATTGTGTGAAATGACAGCAAACTGCCACAAATATATCTTTAGTCTACATTCACTGCTCACTTCCCTTATTGAAAATAAGGAAGATATATCAATTTGTATGCCTTTTTACTGGGGTGAAAAAAAAAAAAAAGATTAGCACTCAATACTTACACACCTAACAGATGGAATAAAATTATGAAGAAATGCCTGACAGTATTGGCTCTGGTTTTTATTGAAAAATTTTGCATAGTTCAAGAATTCAAACTTTTTTCTTTTTAAATCATGCTTGCCCTAAAATCAGCCTGTTCCTTTTTTCTTTATAACTGCATTTATGGAATCATCTCAGAAGCTTTCAAGTCTGGCAGATATTTGAAAGATACTCCTCTGCTCAGGATCAGCAGAGGAGGTTGCCTCAGAAATAAAGGACCAGTTACCTCTAATTCTAGCTGCCTTTTCAGTAATGATATAGTGAATGTTTTAATAACAAAAGTACCTTCTTTGTTTTGGAGGTCCACTAAAATGTCTCTGCCAAACACACATTCAGCTTAACATCAATATAACTTGCTGTGGCTCCTTGCTCTTAGACTTCACTTGCAGACCAATTATACAATGAGTATAATCTCTATGAAAGCATAGTAGAGCTTACTGCACTGAGTCCACCATAAATTTTGCGTCTCTCCCTTTCTTACATGAGGGATTCATTTATTTGGTGAATAAAAGCAACAGCAGAATGGGACACTTGAGAAAGAATATAGGTAGTCTCATGGTATGCTCTGCTGCATGCAGAGTGAAGCAGTGAATCTGATTTAGCATTCAAAGATAGAGTCTTGAAGATCTAGTTGAAGATATTCCTGCTTATTGCAGGGGGGGTGAACTAGATGACCTTTAAAAGGTCCTTTCCGACTTAAACTATTCTGTGATTTAATGAAGGCTACACTGTCACATTACTTTACTCATAAGTTAGTATCCTTAGGTGTGGATGCTAAGGGGATCTAAAGAAATTAAATCAAGAATGCTCAAAATAGGTGAAGATATAGTGTCACTGTACTCTGAAGAGTTGCCATGCAATTTTCTCGAAATAGGCTTCACAAGAAGTGGCCTAAGTGTAGAAGTAAGGTACATTCCTGTTTTCCTTTCATTTGGTTCTTGGCTTACCATCACAGGAAAGGTTCTTTCCTTTAGAATCTAAAAGCTTTTTCAGATGTGAATCATAAAGCAAAAAAAAAAAAAAAAAAAATGGAAATGAAGCTTGACTTTGCATATCAGTCTTGACCAGTGAAGGGAGCAGAAGAAAATTCCCTAGAAATGAACTCTCATAAAAAAAAAAAGAAAAAAATAATGGTGGTCTAAAATATGGTAACAAAACATGGCAAATAATTTTTAGAGGGAACCTGTTTAATTTTTATGAATAGGATGACCTTTGCTTACTTCACTGAAGTTCTTACTTTACTAATCCTGAGCTCATAAAAGAGAGTATATTTCATCCCAGGGGTAATGTTAAGATACTGTGAGTTAAGCCCAGAAATATGCACTGAACAGCCCCCATTACCAGACAGGGTGGAGCCTTCTGCATAGGACTAAGACTTGAGTAACTCTTTCAAAATCTTCCTCCTCTCGTGGGTCTCCCTACTGCTACACTCTGGTCAGAGGACCATGTATATGTGGAGAGATTACAGTCTATGTAGCAACTGGACTTGCTGGAGTCTCTGTGAGAGATCTTCATTCATACTTGATATTGGTTCTTATGTATTCGGTAGTCATTGGTGGATTATAAACACCATTATTCGCATGTGGGTCACAAAGAGAAGGAAATTAATGCAAAAAAGTAAGCCATACTGTGACCATAAGTATCACTAGGATGACCACTGATACACGGGATAGCCTGCAGCTCTCAAATTATACCAAAATTTAATTTGGTTTCTCTAACATCAGGCACCCTAAAAGCCACTGCTGCCCTGCCTGTCATTTCTGAAAAGGTCATGTGTGCTTCAGTTCCCAGAGATGCAGGACAAAATCTCAGCTAGCTACTCTGGAAATTACAGGGGTGGACATATTCAAATAGCAAGGAAAAAAATGTATCTTACTCTCTTCTCTCCATTGCCTTTAAAGCTGTGATAGAATATTACCATGGCTTTCCTCAACCTTCAAGACGGAACAAATCTAGGTGCTTCATCCTTCTTTGTTAGATCTCATTTTCTCTTGTTCTAGAAGATGTCTCTTTGCTCATATATATGTGTCAATCAAAAATTCTTTAGATTTCAGTCTAAATTTCTGCTCTTCTCAGTAAGCAGAGAACTATACATCTTTTTATGGCTATGGTAGAGGATGATGCTTTCCATTTTGGAGGGTTGCACAACTCTGCCAAGCTCATCTGCCTAAAGCAAAATGGAAATGAGATGTAGCATACTGCCCCCTCTGCAGGTAATGCCATCCTAGTGTTAACTTCTCTGCTTCATGAAATTGGACAACATGGACAACTCGGTTGACTTTGAAGATCTAACTAATGACATGATTGAGTTAGATAGCAGCAGCGATGACTTATAAGAAGCCAACTGATGTTAGATTTGAGCTGATTAAGAAGTTGAGGAGAGTGTGCGGGTGTATAGATCCTCAGCAAACAATGATATCTCTCCATGATGGATGGCATTTGGGAGCATATGGTGCAAAGCTTAGACTGCAGGAAAACTGACAGCTCTGTAGAAAAGCTCTGCATAAGTATCTCTGCAGGCACCAGGTTAGAAAAGCTGCCAAGATGATTCCATAAAACCTTATTTTTCAGTTTGCTTAATGAAGAAGCAGCATGCAGTGATACCAGTAAACAGTTTTAAGCACTCACCACACCTTAGTTAATTAAACACCAAACTGAATTCTGAAGCCTTAGTACAGACTTGTGTCCATAAGCATTATTGTAGAATATTTAGGAGACCAAAGTAAAACAACACTTTAATTATTTCAAGCAGAGCCCATAAACTTAGTCTTTTTTCCACTGCTTTCCTTCCTTAAAGTGAGGCTTATGGTCTGGGGTCTGGCGAGCCAGCGTTTGAGGGATGGCACGGGGCCACAGCTTGAGTTGCTCCTGTGGCCTGGAGGAACACGGGCTTACATCTCAGCCCCACGCCCAATCGGCAAGGGAGATGGTTAGGCAGGAAGGGCAGCCCTGCGGCCGAGGGGACCGACACTGACCGGCGGGAGCCGAGACCCCCGGGCCGCGGGAGGGCGGCGCAAGGGGGCGCGCAGGTGCCGCGCAGCGCTGCGCGGTCGCGCACATACCGCGCCCGGGTTTGCGGGGGCGACTTGGCCCCGCGTGGCGGCCGGACGTGTCGCCGCAGGCCGCGGAGCGCTGAGGGACTCTGACCAGATCGGGGACTGTTCTCTCGAAGGGAGTGGAAACCTAGGGCGTCCTAAAAATAGTGCGGTCACGGCGCTGCGGGGGAGGGCGTCAGGTGGATTTTGGGGTGAAGGGCAGAAGAGATCGCCTGTCGCCGGACCCGCTGGGGAACTCCTGCCGCTCGCCTGCCAGCTTCGGGAAAGGCGTCTGAGCACTCCTGCGTGCGAGAATAAATGGGAGAATGCTTCGAGATGGTCGGCGAATGATAGGGAGTGCTGCGCCGCTTTCCCTCGACAGCCGCGGTGCCCTCGGAGTCGGGGGAGGGGGGACCCGCAGGAGGGTTGGCAGCGGTAACCACAGGAATCCCGCCGGTCTGAGCGGAGGGGAAGTGGTCTGTAAGGTCTGGGGAGGATTTTCCCGTGCTCCAGAGGCGGAGGATGTGCGCGCGCGAAAAGGTGTTTGCAGAGGCGAGCAGGGGACGAGGAGGTGCGGGGGGCCCGTCGCCCGAGTCAAACTAAGGCGCCTTCCTCCGCGTCGTCGGCCAGCGAATATGAAGCAGAATTGAAATGAAGCTTCCCGAAGGCTTCCGTGCCAAGCAAAGGATGCACGTCCTCCCAATACCCACCATCCCAAAACTATATTCGTGGGCTTCTTGCTTTGTATTTAGCCTCATTATTAAGGCTTTATGTTCGTGCGAGGCTGCATTTTCGAGGAACACTGCTGCCGGGTGCCCGGCGCTGCCATCGCTGGGAAGCATTGGCTCAGGCTGCAGCCTGCCATCCGTTCCGGAGCTTCTGCTACTGCTCGGGAGGTGCCGCGGCGGAAACCCCTTTGCCCCTGTGCCCTCGGCCCCCACGAAGGCTCTCCTGACGTGTACTCTTCCGCTTCGGGACCCTTCAGTCCCGCTGGATGTTGTAACAGCGACGTAAACAGAGGTACAAAGAAAAGGCGCTTAACTTGAGGAACAACGTCAGTGTTGGCGTGTTGATTACTATTCTTCAAGCGCCAGCCAAAAGCAACTAAGAGGCATTAAAAATACAGGGGAGTTAGAGGCTCTAATATTGGAATGGCCCTGTCTATAATCATACGAAAATGTTACTGCACAGCAATAATATCAATGTGCACAGGAAGAAGAAAATAGCTTTTGTTTTTTGTGGTTTTTTTCCTTTTTTTTTTTTAACTTTTCTAGGAAGTTTCGGAGAGTTAGTGTTGTAATTAGGGTACGTGCAAAATAATGTGTGTAATTACAAGAAAAAAATCCCACAACGATTGAAAAGGACGGACGGTTAGAAGCACACAAAATACCACGAAGATAGTAGTCTTGTTAGGAGCAGAGAACGCTTATCTGGACGGCTGCTCACCCAATTTCTTCATAGCAAACACTATTTTTATAATAAAGCAGTTATTGCTTCTTAACAATAATGAATATACTAGAAGGATTTTGCACCTTTGACTCGTGCATAACGATCATGTTCAGTTGCCGGGAATATGATTTGGAGCGGCAAAACTCGGATATTCATCTTTTCTAGATGCTCCCTTTACGCATATTTCACCCTATCTGTGTAAAGGAGACTACTTCACACTTACTCATTTAACTTCATTCAGTCTCTGGCCCCTGGCCAAGGAGAGCATGTACACGCCGATACTCTTTGGCGGTAACAGAAAATCCTGTGAAGAAGATCTCAGTGTGAGGCATTTGATTCAATGCAGTGGTTTTGCTAATACGTGCGGGTGTCCAGGAGCAGCTGATATGAGAAAGTTCCAAATGTGCAGCCATGGAGTTCAAAATTCTTGTTATAATTTCTATGCTTCAGAATGTACCTAGGCGTGCATACAAATGTTTACAGCATTATGATGTCAAGAGTGCTACCTTTTAAAATCTGGTTGAACGTAATTCACTCTTTAGGAAGCAGAAGTGTATTTCTCCTTTCCCTTCCCTTTTACTTTGTTATGTCTTTCCACAACAGTATTAGATTTTATGTTGTACGGTTTGCAACTAAACACAGAGACAGGTTTTTAAAATGGGACACAATAGTATTATCAGCTGGAACTCCTCGAAGGACGCGGGAAGGAGGGGGCTGGGGAGGCAGAACATTTAAACGCACTTTAAAGTACTCTGTTAACGAAACAGTGGCTGCAGAACTGCAGCTGGGAAGGAGGAGCAGGGCTCTATAAATGATATTTGAATCGGACTCGCATTTTCAGTACTGTTTATAAAGTGCATATGGAACTTCCCAAAACTGTTCAGCAAGTGACGACAAAATTTATCTGTCGAGCAGGTAAGAAGACACGGGAATATTTTATTCAGTTCTTACTAATAGTTGGGCACACCGTAAGGGTGACACCTACAGTAGATTTATGAGTTTAATATTTCGGGTATTTCCCTGCAATATTTTAAAAGTTGCTTTACTTAGGCAAATACTCCTCTCTACTTCGTTCAGAGTGACTTTCCAACCTAAGGGAGCCACTTCCTGCAGGTACTTTGACAAGGACAACTGACGGTTTTATATATCAAAGAGTAGTCAAACCGCAACGAGATTCAAAGCAGGGAGTGTTGAAACATTTTGTTCCAGAGAACGAGCTAAAAATAACAGCCCCTCCCCGTGTTGGAAGGGGCTTGATTTTCCCACTTGGAAGAGAAAAGATAAATCAAGATATTAATGTAATCAAATAGAAAAATCTGACCGGGGAGTGAAGAGTGAAAGGGTTTTGTTCTGAAGTGCCAACGATTTAAATAAGCCAGAGTCCAGAGCCGCCCTCTGAACAGGATTTAATGGGTTGTTGGGAGCTTTAATAATTTTATACCTTCCTCATGACACATCACAACATGGCGTTTGAACAAGGTCCTAATAATGCCAAACTGCACAGCCAAGTGTAATGCTGCTCCAGCTGTTTTGCCACTCGAAGCCAAACCTCAAAGTACCATTTTCAGCCCAAAAGCAAGCTCCTTCCATAGCCTCACGTTTTACTTACCTGCAGAACACGTTTTCTAAAGATGTCAGAAAGTGCTTTGACATCTATTTCGGAGATTAGACGCTAAATGTGGTGCACGTCAATAAGGAAATGCTTAACAACATGATAATTACACCATCCACGTTACTGAGACATTTGGTTAAAGACTTTCAGCATCCACCCTGCGGGAAAAGAGAGCTTCTTTACTTGCAGACCGTGGGGGAAAATAAAAGCAAAACAACATCAAACGCTCAAACACCCACGTTTTTAATCTCCCGATCACTTTTTTTTGTAGGCAAGGAAAGCTTTCTTCTTTTACAGTAACCATGTTTCCAGATAGCTATTACTTCCCTACTCTTGTGAGCGGCTTGGGGTTTGTGTTTTGGATTTGAATGTTTAAAGCACAATAGAGACGTCGTATTAAAAAACAGCCCGCGGCAGCCCAGCGGAGCGGCGTTGCTCCCCGGCAGCTCCGCACAGTTCCCGTCTCCGAGGGCGCGCTGTCGAGATGCCCCGCGGCTCCCGCCGTAGCCTTCGAGAATCCCCATCTCAGCGACGCCGTCCCGGCATCCCCGACAACGGCCTCCGGGGCCGCCGCCCGCGACACCCAGGCGGGTGCAGCTCCGGCTTTGCAGTCTCCATGGCGCGGGTGGGCGGCAGGTCCCCTTCTCCTCATACTCAGTTTATTTTCACCTGGTCCTACGACATAAACTCTTGTGGCGTTCCCCCTGCCCCGGACAGAAACACAAGCTCGCCCTGATTCGATCCCTCCGAGTCCCCCCTACGGGGATGAGACAGGAGTCCCGGCCTCTCCCTCACTCGGGAGTAAGAGGCTTTCCTCTCCCCACCCAGGGTGCCGGGGCCAGATCTTGCCCCCGTTACCTCTCTCTCGCCCACCAGGAGTAGGGCGGGGAGTCCCGCGCCTCTGGGCGCCGGTCCCTTCCTCCCTCTGGGTCCTGCCTGCGAGACTTTCAGCTCTTCTCCCCTTCTGTCCTCCCGTTTGTCTGCCCGCCCGCCTGCCTCCTTTTTTTTTTTCCCTGCCAGTGACTTAAGCTCAAGCCAAAGGAGGCACAAGGAAAAAATAGCTGTGGGCTCCAGAACTATAAATACAGCCTGAAGTGAAAGTTCAAAAGTTTGGAAGGAGAGGAAGAAAGACAGCATACGGAGACTAGCTGAGCACCAGTGTGCTGCTGCCGATGCTCGTGCTAATACTCGGGCTTCGCAGCAGCGGACCGAGCCGTTTCGCTGTTTGAGTGGGCTATTTTCGGGGGCAGAGCAGTGGTGGTTGAAGGTTCGGCACATTCATAATTTCAGACTTAAATACGCGAATTTTAGCGACAAATACCAGCCGGTATATCAGCCAACTTTGCAGCTGCTCTTGTGACTGAAAACTTTCTTTACGAGTCTGAAGCCACCAATGGAGGCTGAGTTTTTTGTTTTGTTTTAGTTTGGCGGGAGTATTTTGCAGTTTGTGAAACCTGAGTGTCTGAAAATTCACTTGTTCTCTCCGTGTTTTGTGTGTCATCAGTGAGAGAGAGAAAAAACAGCAGCCCGCTGTTAAAAGGAGGGGTAGTGGCGCCCCTACCTGCTCTGTTCTGTGTCGCTGCCTTAGGGTTAGCCTATCTTTGAAAGACGGGTGAGCTAGTTTGCCGTCCATCGTAAAAGTAACACTGGGACGTGAGAGAGGAAATGGCCAATGTCTGCTGTATCCTACGTATTTATTCATGTTAGTTGTTGTCTTCTTCATCCTATGTAGGCAATTGGTATCGGACTAAAAATACTGCTCTTCCTTAGGACCGAGCAATACCCGGTCAGAGTAACAACAAAAAGAAACAAGGAAATGTGCCTACACCGGGAGAAACATGGAGAAACCGATCCATTTTTGGAGTTCCGTCTATTTGGGAGATTGAGGTTAGGGAATGAAACTAGCAAGTGGAGAAAGTTGACTTTCGGTGCTCAGCCAGCCTTTGAAACTGCAAGGAGGGACATGCCAAACTGCCCTGCAGCGAGAGTGCGAAGTGGAAGCAGCGAGAGGCCGCAAAACAGCGAAGAAAGATGCTGCCCGCAGCGGCTGCCTGCCTCCCCCTCGCGCCCCCCGGGACAGGCGGCCCCAGTCCCAGCAGCTGCCGGAGGGGAGGGAAGGAGGGCAGACGGGGCCTCTCTGCCCGAAAGTGTGAAGTAATCGGCTGCTGTGAGACAGAAATACAGAGTGTTGAGGAAATAGCGGCTGAGAGGCAGAAGAAGAAAACAGAGCCTTCAGCACTGCAGCTTTGCAGGAGTTCATGCTTGCTCTGCACGACAAGCGCTAGGCAAAGGGAAATATTCTCACACCGAAGGACTCTGCAGGCTTCAAAAGAATCTTTGGGACCCTCCTATGCCTCATACAGGGGTAGAAGGCAGCTTTACCATGCACTGCTACAAAAAGGAGGATTGGAAGTTTCTGCTCGTCACACTGCCCCTATGGCATTGTCACCCAAGGGAGAATAATGGACTAAGCTTGTCTGGTTTCGATGTTCTTGTTTAATTAGCAGTGATGAGAATTGTTTATAGGCATTATATTTGGTCTGGGGAAAGGATGAGGAGGTAGTAATTGTGTATCTGCTTTATCTTCGAAAAATCACCAGTGGTCAACGTTTAATGAAATAGCAACAGTGCACAGCTTTTGTGGCAGAAATGCTGTGGAGCCAGCCCAATATCTCCTCACTGGGCTAGCTCTCACCACATTTGGCATTTAGCACGTCTAACACTTGGAGCAGAGGCCTCCCTACCATGCACATGTGCTGTCACCACGCCACCACAGCTTTACTGATGACAGATTTCTAGTAACTGTAGAGTTATTTCCAATGGATGGATTGCACGGCTGCCTTCACAGCCCATCAGTCTGCCCCTAGGCGTGGGCAGGGAGCTGGGGGTGATCAGGAAGCTGGGAGTGAGCAGGGAGTTGCACAAAGATTGGGGCAGAACACCCCACAGACACAAGCACAAGAACAGCGAGGCGCAGCTCATCCTGCACCCTCAGCTGGTGTCCCTACTCATTGGGGTAAGGCTGCCAGCTCTCCAGGAGCAGCTTGCAGCCAGGGCTCAGTTTATTTAAAGCCTCCGCTCTTGCTTCAGACTCCAGGCAGTGTATGCCAATTGCCTTGGCTTGGCAACATTATTTTTGGCTGAGGATCCCTCCCACATTGTAGGAAATACAATAAAATTAAAACAAACATTAAAAAAAAAGAAAGAAAAAAGAAAGATGCTGAGCGAGTGCTCCTGGCAGGGGAATGAGATGAGCCCATAGCCATCGCATGTCTTCCCTGCCACGCTGTTCTGTAGTTGCCTCCCCTCCAACTGTGTCACCTCTGTCTGCCTATTGTGGGGCTGCAGGGATAAGAAGAGGCAGTATAGCAGTGTAGCCCCACACCAGCTGCTGTGGGGCCTTCCCCACTACAGTTGCTCACCCTGACTTCCCTGAGCTAAAAGAGGGTGGCTGTCACCATGGTCCAAGCCATAGGGGTAGCAGCCTACCCCAGGGCCTCACGGCTTGGGGTCACCCTGATCTAGACTGCAATTTAGGTAGGAGAAACCTCTCTGTGTGGGCACTGCTGAACTAGGGATGGTGCTGGGTCCTGTTGGTGTGATCTGGGTTTAGTCTTCTCCCTGCCTTCAGCGAGGACTGTTTGGAAAAACTTCAGCTCTGCAGGAGAAGCCTGTTTTCTGATGTCTTCTGTTCCACTATCACAATTTGGCTTTAAAAATAGTAGTTATGAAAAAAAACATTAAAACAAATCCTATTCCTGAATTGTGGCCATGGGAGTTGAAGGTACAATGCGCACTGGAAACAAAGATGCCTGTGCTTTCTTAGAAAATTTTATCTGTCAAAATTTCACTGAAAACATGAGGATGTGGTTCAGGGAAGGAAAGTAAATCCATGAGGGAAAAAAGAAATCCTTCTCGTTGGTTCAGAAGAAAACATCACATAACGCAATAATGGAAAAGCACTGCTTGCTTTTTGCCTCTAATCTACCAACTTACACTTCTACCTCTACACAAAGAGCATGAATATATGCATTTATGTATAATTCATTCTTTAATGAAAAATGAGTACTTATACTCTGTAAGTTAATGAGTAGTATTTCTACTCACAGTCTGTAAGTTAATTTTGCCACCTTCTCTGAAGAGGCACACACATAACTTTCCTTCACACACTGTGAAGTCTGATAAAGCTTTCTCCATGCCCTTTACAAACCTTCCTGCTGCTTCAGCTCCTCCTACTTCTTACATATTTTCCTTTCTTTGACTTGGTAAGAAGCAGAAAGAAGACGGGGAGGGGTTATGACAAATGGTGAAGGTAGGGGCTAGGAGGGTAAAGAAAGAGGTGGAACTTGCTTTGATTTGGTTTGGCGTTAGTAGACAGTACCACTCTTGTAACAAAGCTCGCCTTTGCTCATCCTAGTCAAATGGAGCTGCTCTTGGCCTAGACTGACCTCCTGGTGCTGGTAGTCATATCTTCCTCTGACTCTCCCTGCTTCCGCTACTCAAGAGCTGAGTGCTGTCCTGCTCTGTCATCTGCTTGCATTAACGCATATTGTACTGCAAAGTATATTACTTCATTGATCTGTTCCGCTGTTAACAGAAAGATTAATAGTGTTACCTTATTAACTTTAGTGCATGCATCTCTATATTCAGAGTATCCACAGAACTACAGGGTAAAATTAAGACATAGAGAAAGTTTCATTATAGCCTTGTTTTCCATATGTTCAAAGTGTTCTGAAAATGTCACATTAGGAACTCAAATTTCTTGTGTCTAGTAACAACCATTAACATGCCAGAAGTTTTTCTCCGGACACAAAACCCAATCTTTCAGAAAACTCAGTGTATGTGTAAAGTGTGAAGTAGGACTTTAGCTTAAATACCTCCAAATAAATTTTTTCCGCTCTGAACTTACATGTCCTTGACAGACATGATTGTTAGTCTGGCTTGTAGAGACAGGATATGGGTTTCCTTTTAAAATTGGCTCTGAGAGGCTGCTGGCATAGTTCACAACCATTATGGCATATTTTGGTAGCTTCCCAGGGCTGTATTGCTGTTCCTTGGCCTGATACTGTTTCACTCTTCATCCTTATTGTGGGTTACCTCTATGCAACATAAATTACCTGTGGTCATTTGTGACTGATGCACGTGTAACTCTCCTCTCACACAGCTCGTTTTATTTTTACATGCTGGTCTCCCCTTGGACATGCTGTCAAGGTTAACGAGACCTTGACCAGGCTCACCAAAGGGTTTGGTTACTTCCTGATGCGATCATAGTTTACAGTTTAATTTTGGTAACTGCATGGAAAATCAACACTACTAGTGAGGCATGTTCGTAAAGGAGATGAGCAAGCCCCATATGATTTCAGGCAGCACCGTGATAAGTCCAATACAGCAAAACATCGCAACAATACACTTTGCTCTCTGCACCTGCACAGCTATGACTGTGATGAGGTTAAAGGGCCCATAACTGCCTAAAATACCTGCTTTTGAACCAAACGTTTGTTTGTTCGGTTTTTGGTGTGGTTTTATTGTTGTTGTTGTGTTTTGGTTTTTTTTTCCCAGAAACCTACAAGTTTTTGTTTAGTCACTATACCTTCTTTCTCCAGACAGTGCTCCATGTAACATACCAGTAGAGCAGTGTGGAGTTATACTCCTAAGACATGGTCTCCAAGTCCCGAATGTAAATCATCAATGATCACATACAGTAAAAATCTTCAGCCAAGGTTATGGAATTCATTTTCGTTAAGGTTGTCCATTCACAGCCTCACATCCCAGAAGAGAATAAATTTGACAGTCTGTGCTAATCTTCACCTTAGTGTCTGTCAATGGCTGCTTAAATACTCCCCCTACCCTATCCAGGATGCCAGTATTTGTCTTTATTATTTCAAGTTTAAAATGCCAACATTCAGCAGGCTTCTTGACCAGAGAAAACTTCCCGTAGCTCACCAGTCCTCTACCATGGTATGCTTGTCACTCAGTGACTTATGCTATGGCAGATGGAGATTTTTGCACATGGGAATGCTACTTGTCTTGTTAACAGTAATCTCTCCTTACAAACATCCTGGAAAGACATCAGTCCATTATCATTTCCAGTCAGTTAAGAAACTAATGTGAAGTTCCTCCCATAATGCACCCATGAATGGGGATCCTGGTTGTTACCAAATGACACATGGACCAAAATGCAGAGATAAGGGAAGAGCTCTTGCCATGTTATAGAATATAAAGGAGGCATTTTTTTTTTCTTTGACTAGAGGACAAGTGATATGCTCAACATTTTTTCTAAAGAAACTTCTCTTCTCTTGGAGTGGATTAATAAGCAAAGCAGAATCCATGGAATATAATAAAAGGGCTCATATGGACCTGAAGTACACATCAACTATGGACAGAAGCTGGATGAACATTTAAGCAGTGAAGTGAAGAAGAGCAATTAATACCAAAAAAAAAAAAAAAAAAAAAAAAAAAAAAAAAAAAGCTAAGGAGAGAGAAGAGGACACAACATGGTTTCGAAGGCAACAGTTCTCTAACACCTCAGTCCCAATGCTACTAGTTCAACTGGCAGTATTACTTTCGAAAATATATTTAAGCCTTCAAAAGATTTCACCCAACTAAACTTTTGCAAAGCCTTTAGTTTGTTATCTCAAAGTCATATAAAGAGAAAACAATAATATACTTTTTCAAGAGATTTCTTTCAATTTAGTGAGAAAATAAATATTTTGACAAAAGGTTTTAAATGTAAATACAAACAAGACAGAAGCATTTCACCAAAAACACCCAGCACAAAGACACAGTTCACAAAAGAACCCAGCACAAAGCAATAGGTAACCCATGTGTTTTAAGTTACCAGAAAGAGTAAAGAAGAGAGAATGAAAAAAAGTAAAGAATGAAACAGGTATTAGAATACAAAAATTAGACAGCTACAAACGAAGAATCTTGTGGAAGTCTATGGTTTCACACAGTGGTGATAGAAGGCAAAGATAGAGCCCATATGCTGCTCTATTTATGTGGTTTGGCCACCGTGGCCGCTCCCAAATGGGACATTTGGGTCTCTGATACTCAGTGCCCTTCAGGCTAGAGTGGGGCATGGTACAGCCAATCAAAGGCTCCAGGGAGCATGGTGTGGGCAGGCTCCCAGGCTCTTTCACATGGCATTCAGACCTGGCCATGTGGCTGCAAGCTTGGCTCTTCCCCCAACACACACGCACAGGCTGGTATGTTCTGATCCAAATAGTCATACAATTCAGGATCTCACAGGTCCCCACTTTAGAAGCTTAACCAGCTTCAATATTTCACTCATGCCCCCTCCTGCATGATGTCTTCTCACGCAGCCATGCTATCACCAGAGAGTATGAGACTTTCAGTTCTTCCAGGACTGGAAGTAGGCATTGCTTCGTATTCACTCTGTTCCCACACAGCGCATTGCTGTGGTCAAAGCGAAATAGTATCCTTCCAGAATCCTTCTCCACCACCCGTGTGATGAGTACCATGAGCACTTACTGGCATTGCAAATCTGCATCTTTAAAAACCATTATTATAAGCTGTTGGAGTGCCTGTAATGGTTCTAGAGCCACTTAAACAACACATTTATTTGCAATATCTTTTATTTTATTTTAATATCTGTAAAATTCATTAATAAATCAATTAGACAATCTTCACAGGTATTCCCAAGCATATGAATGTTCAGAATGGAGGAAGAAATTAGGAAAACTAGCATATTCAGTTTCCTGATAGTCAAAAAATCAATGGAAAACATATTCATGGGTGCTGAATGAGAGTGCCATGTCCCATTTTGTTTCTATAGCACGCAAGTTCCTCTTGCCTATTACAAGCAATGCAGAGTGTGCCTTCCTTTAGTACTTTTCTTGCTCACTGTACTGTGTCCCACTGATGATAAGCACAGACCTGTCTCAGGTCTATTGTGCTTTAAAAACTGATGGAGAGCCTTGGAGGTCCTCTTCCTTGGAGATTCTATGCAGGACACTGTAGAAGCCAGGATTAGAGATAGCACTGGCCACACTTTTATCCAAAAACTATTCAGTAAGAAGGACTGTCTTTTCTTTACCCTGCTGAATTCATGCTTTATCACTCTCCACCAGCTGCAGTGATACCGGCATGAAGAGGGTGAAAGGTGCTGTCCAAAAACTTGCTGAGGGATCCTAGTGCCAAACCTACCATAGAGCTAAATCTGATCAGCTATGCAATAGCAATACAGCTAGAGTCTGTTACAGGAGTACAGGCCATGTGGCTGTTCTTCAAGCGTATAGGTGTTTGGTCAGCTGAGATAAGCATGCTTGTGTGCAGAGCAAGACACATCTGGACAAGTCACTTTGAATGCTACAGACTCATCTCAGAAACAGTGAGCCACGTGAAGTTCAATCAAAAGAGACCTCCTAACTGGATTAGGAACAAGACTTGCACCTGGTAGATTAGCTTGCAGAAAATGGGAAGTCAAAATAATTGTCCTCTAAGGGCCTGCACTGGCTCCATTTCACAATTTTCTACAATTTCTAAACTTAAAACAAACAAACAAAACAAATGTGCTACAAAAATACAGCTGCTATAAAGTCAGTTAATATGCTGCTGATTTTGTTCACATAGCTTGGCAGAAAATGCTGCAAGGCAAAAGTAACAACAAAGATGTGCACCCCTCCCCTTCATGTTCACCTTAATGAGGTGTGAACTCAAAGGGCTCCGTATGCCATTTAATGCTACCATTAAGCCTCAGCTTTTCTTTCTTTTTTCCCCATTGAAAACAATGATATTATAGTTCCTTTGCAATCCTCTAGAGTAAGAGATGCAAGAGGGTGAAGGAAGAAATTACACTTTGCCGTGTTATTGACAGCTGAAGAGCTGAAGGCCCTTACATGGAATGTATAGGACATTTTCCACCTTTAATGCTTCATTCTGTTATCACCTAATCCTTTAATTTGTTCTTGTGTTGATGTGATGATGTGATTGTGTGGTGATGTTGTGCTACTGCTTCTGCCATATTCTAATAGAAGAAAAGGTCTAAACAAATGAAAGTACATAGTATGAAACTATTAACTGGACAGGAATAGATGCTGTGCATCAGGATTCTGCAGCTGCTTTCCTGGACAAGGAAAGGGACACTTGCTGCTGACTAAAACTGTTTAAGTCATATTTCTTCTCCTGTGTTGCTTTATTATCCAAAGTGAAAATCTGGCCTTCTGTAGTCAGTAACAAATCAGCTACTCCTTGCTGAAGCCACAGAATTTTAGATATGATTTTATTAAATCAGCTTGAATTTTCCCTTACTTAACATGCCCAGAGCAGGGCTGGGAAAAAAATGGCACTTGACTCTGCCATGGCGAGTGGGAAAACCAGGCTTTGCTTGGCAGTACAGGAAACTATTGATATCTGCACCTGCAAGCCTGCTGACCAGTACTCCCCATCTCAGTGCATTTTAACACAGACTGCAGAGTGCTTGCCTGAGGGAAGCAGCAGAAGGAATCATTTCTCCAGTGCGAACCTGAGAGTTATAATTCCACCTAGTTGCTAGGAGACTGTGTGGGAGGCTTGGCGGGGCCAGGGGCCTGTAAAAAGCAGCATGGCAAAATCAGGAACTTTCAGAAATAATGAGCAAGTGTCACGCACATGTGCAAATCTTGGCTTTCTCGAGACACCCTGCCCAGACAAACCTGAACAGGTTGTTTCATGAATAGCAAGTGGCACCTTTTTACAGTAGTCTTTCCCTGAAAAGTGGGAAGGTCCTACTTGAAAGCTGGTGAGATGAGAGCAGTTTTTCACTTGTGTAAAATGATGTATTTATCCAAAGCTACCTGGTTTCCTCAGTAGTCCTGCTATGCACAAGGATGGTTGTACCCCTCATGCATACAGCCAAACTATACTGAGATTGTGCCTGTCACTCTGTTGCTTAATGTAATCCTTATTTACTTGGTCTATTCCCTGGCTGCATTATTTCATAGATTTTTGTTGTTGAAACATTGATAAGTCAGATCCTCTTTCACTCATTTTATTTTCTTGTCCTGCCAATTAGTGAGGAAACCTTGAAAATATAGAGATTTTAATACAGCAAATTTATATCGGCATTTTCGAAAATAAGTCTTGAGACATCTGACCTTTCTCACAAATTCTGTTATAAAGATATCAAATAATTCTGTGATTGTTATCTGTTTTACTGGAAATTCTGCAAGAGAGTCTATTTTCCTTTAGATCATTATGTACTTATATCCAGATAGATAACTGACTTGGTAGCAATTATCCATAGAGGAAAACTATTTACAGTCTTTTCCCGCTTCATATATTGTGAATGTTAAAAAGTAACAAGTATATAGATATATAACCCCAGAACACATGGAAACCCCCAAAATCAACAGAGTTTGAGCTCAACCTGTTACAAAATACATAAGCGTTCAATTACATTTATGAAAAAGAAAGCCATAATCAATATATGCTACTGCTATACAATTGAGAAATCAAAGGCAATGGAAATGACACATAACCTAATTTTTGGACTTAAAAACATGTTCACAAAAGTTGCTTTTTACAAACAATCTAGGCTTAAACTAAACTGAAAAACAACGGGAGCTTTGCATAATAAAATACCTATTCCTTTCCTGACGCCATTATTTCTGTCATTTGATATAAAAACTTCCTGATTGTTTGCCAAATCACTTGGAGAGATAGGCTTAGTAATTATATAGATTCAACAAAAACAAGCAAGCAATGAAAGAGGGAAAGCTGCACAGAGTAATGGGACTGTCTACTAGAAATTGAATCTTTGTCAGCCTACACAACAGCACCACCAAAATTTAAGTAGCAACAAAACCCCTTGAATCTATAATGCAATATTGCTGAAGTTCTCACAAAAAACTCTGTTAAGCATTGGTGACAACACAAATCGTTAATTGTAACTTTCAGACTCAAAGCTTAAATTCAGTAAGAAAGGGGGAAAACTTTAAAATTAAAAAATTTACACTCACAGATTCTCTCTGGCATGGAAAGATGTCTGCTCTCCATTCAACTGACTTTCTGGCATAAAGTTTCCAAAATCTGCCACACAAAGCATGAACACTCATTTCTCCTGCTCAATGAAGAGACAAATTCAAAATTCAATTTCTCTAGGTCCAACTTCTTCATAAAATGATCAGAAAAATAAAGGCAGGAAAGCTCTCCAGGAATTGCTCTTAAGTCTGCAAATTTATGTTTCAGATTTTTTATTTCCTGTTTCATGGCTATTCGTGCTTCATTTTAAGAGCAGAATGTATTTCTAGCAGCTTAGACTGTTTTTCTCGAATCAAACAAAAAAACCTCAAACAATTGACTTCCTGAGAGGCTCCCATATTTCCACCAATGGTCTCCAAGCAATTACGAACATTCTTTAGAGTTTGTATTTTGCAATTTTTAACAGGAAGAAACGTATTTGTTATCTGACTAAAACTCTTCACACACTTTCACCTCACGCATTAGTATTTATTTTATTGTAAGTGCCTTAATTGTATAGGAAGTTTTAGATGCGAAATCCTTCCTCTGTGAGGTTGCCTTACTGCTTTCAGGACTGGACTGAATAACGGAGTTCATCCCACAGGAAGGGAGAAGTCCGACGCGGTAGTTTATAAAAGGCGGCATCTGAAACCATGCAATTACATAACCTGCCTGGAAACGCCTTTCACAAAAGTATGTACGAAGAACCATACTCGTCAAGCGTGGCCTGCGAAGGTTAAACTAAATCGTTTCCTCCTTAATACACAAATACCCGCGGCGACCCCGCCGCGCGCACCAGCCGCCAGGCGGAAGCGGCGACCCGCGCTTCCCGCGCCGCGGCCGGCGGGAGGAAGAGGAGGAGGAGAAGGAGGAGGAGAAGGAAGAGGAGGAGAAGGAGGAAGAGGAATAGCCGGAGTAGCCCGTGGCCGAGGCTGGAGGGAATCTCTGGCTGCTGCTCTCCGCACTCGCGGGCAGTGGGGCGGAGGAACGCGTGCAGCGACGCGCAGAGACGGCCCTGCCATAAGTACACACCTCTCTCTCTCTACAGATTTATAAGAGTTTAAAAGTTGTATCAAAGAAAAAAAATAAATTCATGCTCCGCCTCTGGAACGTGCTTTCCATCCTTGCAGGTCAAAAGAGGAAAGAAGACATAAAAGAGGAGGAGGAGAGGTCTCCCGCACAGGCTGTGATTACCGCCTTTTCTCTCTCTCAGGCCAAGAATTTTCGTCTGGTTCTGTGTCAGGCAACAAGCCGGCAGCAAAATAAATCCAAAACAAAGCCGACAGCCAACTTGAGTAACTAATGATAATAATAATCCCTCCCTCTCCCCTCAAAATATCCCTGAAAACATCCCAAAAGAGCAAAAGCAAAACAAGAAAACCAGATACCCCATTGCAAAACAAAAGGTAGAAGGCCACTTCTGGAAATAAAAATGTAAACAAAAAGACCCCAACAGGCTGACTCCTTGAGAATATATACACACATCCTGGAAAACGTGAAGCCAAAGGCCTAGTGATGTGTTACAGATTTCAAGACCTCGTTTATTTAATATGAAACACCAGAACGGTACATGTTACTTAAGTGATTTTTTATGTATATTGTATGAATATGTTATTTTTAACTTGATTGACTCTTGTTTTGTAATTCCTCCAGGCTGAGATTGCGTCTCTGTGGTTTCAAAGTGGATGTTATACACTCTTCTTAAATGCTGATATCACTTCTGCTTTACAGGATAAGATATAAGTAGTAGATTGTTTGTATTTTGTCTTTTTCTTTTTTTTTTTTTTTTTTTTTTTTTTTTTTTTTTTTTTTTTTTTGGCAGCTTTTGTATATGGGTCACACTTTATGCCAGAAAACAGTTGATGGGAGTTTGCATCCAAATTGCTGAAGTTGGCATATTTTCTGCTTCAACTTTTTCTCCCTCCCCCTTCTTCTCTGGCGGACTACTATCAGTTAAATGCTGGAAAGCATTAATGCAAATTTTACTTTATTAATACCTTGCACACAATTCTCTCTCTTTCTTGTTTCTGTAAAAATTGCTTCCTTACTCATGTTTTGTCTGTGTTAGTGGTTTTTGTAGTTAATGGACTGCAATTTTAATGTATCATTTTGAGGAAATGGTATTGCTGCTTTGTACGGCCTGCTCGATGAATTGTCTCGAGGCTTGTGTTGGTCTCTTCTACACTATATTGAAGGATGCAGTGTTCGGGTGGCATTTCTGGCTTGTTTTTTTAAAGTTCCTCTAGAGAGTTTCTTTTTGTTCCTTCCCCCCCCCCTCCCTTTTTTCCCACTTCCATTTTGTTGTAGGACCTGTGTGAGTATTTTAATTAATTCCTTTCTCTTGCGTGTCTGTTTGTATCTGTGTGTGCGTGTGTGTCTGTCTGCTTTCCCTCTTGTCCTCTCTTCGCCTGTGTGTCTGGGCCACATTTTAATGCACAATATCCCATCCATTAAGTTGTGGTTGAATGCGGAGTGTGTGAGGATTTGGCAGCTCTCAGGTTGAAGGGGGCGGGGAAGCCAGTTTCGACTCTGACACAAGATGCCGATGTGGCGTGATGTGAATTATTATTAGTTCTGTGAACATAGCCATCTTCTCCTCCTGCTGCTGGAAAGTGCTGCCATTGAACTTGCGACGGGACAGACAAGATTTCCAGCTTTTTCTTTTTTTTCTATTTTATTTTTTTTTAGTACAGTAGCTTGCAGGGAAAAGGCGCCAAAACACACAGATTAACTCGTAACGTTCTCTGAAGTGGTTTTGAGCTGCAACGTTTACAATTCTGACGTTGAATCACAAGAAAAAAAAATCAAGCACTTTTATAATTCTAATTTAGGCAGACATTTAAATCCAGCTTCTAGACACTGCTGCTTCCCTCCCCCTTTCCTAATAGTCTCAAAATCCAGCAAGCGATATAAACTAAACTCTACTACTCAGTATGTATTTATGCAACCAAGTAATTTTATATTGAAAGGACATATGTATTAATGGCATTTTCTAACAAAGAGTGAAAAAGGAGCTGACAGTATTGTTATTAAACTAGATATAAAAAATAACACGAAGCTTGTGTTTTGGATCATAGAAACCTTTGATGTAAAAATTTTGATGCTAGTTCTCAGGTATTTCATATTTTAGATAAAATGTCCGAATTTTTCTTATTTTCACAAAGAGACTATTCAAATTTTCACATGGGAACTACTAGAATTTCCATGAAAAATTGATACCTTCTAAGTTCAGCATATGTATGTTTAGACATTTGGCTAAACTTGTATTAGGAGAGACTCTTAGGCTTCACACTTCAGCATTAGCAATATCTTTCTCTTTGATCCATAATGATAAGTGCTGTGCTGCAAAACTATAAACAGTTGAGCAGTTGTCCAGCCAAAGGGCAGCATCTGAAATTCTGCACTCGATGGGATGTCAGTGGCCTAACTGGCCTTTCCACTTTTAAATGTTATTATTGTTGAAATCTAAAGGCTGTGCCACTTTCCGGCATCTAGTGAAGTTTGTGAGCATAGTCTGTGAGGAAAAGAGGGAAAACAGTTCTGCACTCCTAAGAGAAAACTGCTCTGGGGAGCTAGGATGAGAGATAAGGCATGAGCCCATCTGCCCATGGTGTCAAAAAGCCCTTTTGGTTCTTTCCTATGAGATGAGTTGTCTCAGATCTTGCAGTGTGGACAGCAGATGTTCCGCCATCCTGGCCACCCTTGCCAAAGTTGAGTGGAAGGCAAGGGAGGGCGTAGGCTTGGGGTGAGACTGACTCACATGCAACTTTGGTATCCTCCATTTACTGGTGTAAAAGCTGCCTTTTCTTACTGAACATGCATTTTTGTTGCACGAAGTTTTCTAGCACTTATGTACCTGTTCCCAGCTTTGTGTGTGCCCAAGCATGTGTTATCAGTGGTCATACTGTATCCCAACTGAAAGCAGGTTCCCTTACACCATCCTGGCCTTGTAAAGTTAGGATTAGGGCTAGAAAACAGCTCTCGTTGTCTCTCACCAGGGAGGTCAGATAGTGACTTTTGTTTTTTTAATTGCCCACATTGAAATGTTAGTTGAACTTCCAGATACAGCATGGAGATGATTGCTATAGCTCTGGCAGTGAGAACAAAAAGCAACTGTCCTCCAGCCTGCAGCTTCAAGGGTAGAGAACATGCAGCAGTAACAGGATTTTTAGTATGTAGGGTCGGATGGAAGGGTATTGAGAGAGGTGGGGGTTAATGCAAGCTAGGATTTGAAGGGAATTGAACCACTTTCTCACGAGGTCCCGCTGCATGCCAGGGCCCAGCCACTGAGGCTGTTGTCCTTGCTGCATTAACGCTGTGTTTCTCCAGGCTAACCTACTAGTTACCACAGACCTTTTTTTTTTTTTTATGCACCTCTGCAACAAAGTGGTTAAAAGTTACTCTTTTTTATAATTTTAATGTAGTTCTTCATTCTGAGAAAATCTTTAGTTTGCTTTCTTATTAGAGCAGCTGAAGGCTTGGGGTGGGATAGAACAGGGTGGAGGGGGTATAGGCATGTGCACACGTGTTTGTGGGGAGGGTTCTCCCAGAACAAAGCCTTTCTCCTGTACGAGTTCCCTTTGGAACTAGCAAAGAGCAATAGTACTGAAACACACCATTTGAGTGCCCAGTTCAGCCTGCTTTCAGTAATGTATTGGGAGCCTTTGAGTCAAACTGAAGGCAAATCTATGGCACCTTACTATACCTGTCATGCTCATAGATCATGCAGAAGACAAGATACTGCTCGAGCCATGCTAGCTGGGCGGCTCCATTTCCCCAGGATGCCTTCACATGAGGGACCTGTTCAAGCCTGGCCAGCTGACTGGTTGTGGAGTTGGGGGGTCTGGCTTTGCCATGGTCCCTAGCAGTGCTGTTCTGAGGCATACCAGTATGTGCTGCAGGGCTGTCTGTGGCCATCTGCTGCCTTGTGTGCTCTGGGTAGGGATGCAAACCCACTCTCAGGCAGCTCTCGAGAGCATGCAAGTTCAATCTCACATTGGCCCACATCCTTTGCAGTAGGGAGGGCTGCAGAAAATGACCAGCTTCTTTCTCTGCCATTACCTTGCTTCGTTTGTTTTTTCCTGCTTGCCTCTCCTTGCTTGCTGGACTTTGCCAGGCAGCTCTTGCTTTTAGTACACAGGACTCTACTGCAAAGCAGTCCCTTGGCCACGTCCTAGGAGGGAGCGAAGGCCTTCTGTAAGCCCTGCCTGAGAAAGGGGAGACTTTTTACACCTGTGCAGCTCATTGTAGCAGTGTTGCTGTTGTGTTGGGAGCTTGCCCTGATCCTTATATAGGAGATGTGAGGGATAAAGGGGACAGGGTAGGGTTATTGTGGTTTTTAATCTGGTCTATAATAATGGCTTGTTGTGTAAGAGTTCAAGCACTCAAAGAGGTGTGTTCAAGGACATCAGTGTATTTGTGCTAAGGGGAATGTCTTTTATGGTAAATTAACTCCAGTTAAATAGAGTATTTATTCGAAGGGAAACTCCAGTACTTAAAGCTGGTGTTATCAGCTTTTTGCAGTGTCTGAGTAGAGGAAAAGATGATAGGATTTGGGAGTTATTCTACGCTAGACATAAAAATAAATTTCGCTCATTATGGTTAACCCCGACTTTGCCTCAGCTTTTCTTACCTAAGTGTATGCCCTGAATTTGCCACTTGGTTGTATGGTCTGTAGAAGGGAAAACGCACTGTCGTTGTTTGAACCCTGCAAATCTGAGGGAACTGGGCAACAGCAGCCAAAAACCGAGCTGCGGGGATGCAGCATGGATTCTGCAAGGGTTAACGCGCTTGGTTCATGTTGTTTCCTTTGACATTACCTGTCTTGAACGTGCTCTCTCCTTCCCCTGCCCATCCCTCTGCTTCTTTGGTTTGTAAATTTAGGGGAATTGCAACTGGTAGCCTTGGCAAGCTCTCCTTTTTAGGAGCCCGCTTTGAAAATGGGCTGTGTTTGAGCATTTCCCTAATAAGGACAGGACGGGGTTAAAAAGTGACCATTTCATGGTTGACTTGAACCTGCTTACTTTCCTTGACGTGTCGTTGTGAAATGCCTGACGTGAATAAACTCTCACTTTGGGCAAGGAGGAAGTCAGCGGTCCCTCCGGGACGCCGCCGGGGGCTGCGCGCTGGCAGCGGGAAGGGGGAGCGCCGGTGCCGCTCGGGCCGCCCCTGCTCTCAGACGGCAGCGGCAGTACTGGGGGCGGGGGCCGCACACAGCAGGCGCCCCCTCAGCTGCGCACTGCATTGCGGCCCTTCTCGCAGGAGCAGAAATAAGTTTCGCTCACTTTCGCTCGTTTTCCTCCCTTTCCCATCTCTCCTCGTTAAAGCTGCCCCGGGAGAATGAAACAGGACCCCGCGCAATGCTGCTGCCCTGGAGCCGGACCCCTTTGCCGCCCCCGGGCGCAGCCTGCGAGGGCGGGGACATCAGTCACCGGCAGTGCGGGGAAGGGTCCCCCCCTCTGGAGTGGAGGGGGGTGAGGGGGGCGGCGGAGAGTGCTGCCCTCTCCCCGTATCCCCTGCGTGAGGGAGGCGGGGGCTCATG
>VXBA01001371.1:48723-109038 GCA_013399895.1 Serilophus lunatus
GAGTCCTTCCCCCCTCATCTGCAAAACAACCAGCAGCAGCAGCAAAAGCAAGACTCCTGCGCCGCCGACTACAAGAGGGTTAAAAGTGTAGATTGGATTTCACCCCGGGAAATCTAGCACACGGAGTGAACTTGAATCTTTGGCTATTTAAGGAGGACTGGGGTTTGTTGTGAAGTTGTGGTGATCCAGAGCAGAGCCCCGTCCTGATTGATTTAATCTTCCTTCAGTCTCAGATGACTGTAAAATGAATAGATGAAATTATTCTTTTTTGAGGCTTTTCTTAGGGGCTCTTCGGGCAGCGTGTTCTCAAAGCGAAGTCATGATGTATTCTCCAATCTGTCTCACTCAGGTATAGACAAATTCTATTGAATTTATTTGCTTATTTATTTGCATGTAATTGTTGGATTGTTTTTTTAATTTTATATGTACGTGAATTGTTAATGAGTCATTGCTGGTAGTTGTAACGGGTTAAAGCACAGTTGCAACTGCTTGTCAGATCTAAACTCCTTTCTCAGGAGGGAATATTAGAGAATAAACTGTACCAGGCCATTGTTTTGTGGAGATCCATTCAGTTACCCGTAGACAGATACTGTTAATTGTTGGTGCATAAGAAGTCAAAGGTTAAACTGGAGATGAGCATAATTACGCTAAAACAGCAGGTTTGAGAAGTATTGATTTGATTGGAATCAAACGATTTGCACTTTTTTTTCAGCTTGCCAGTTTACGCAGAGCCTAATGAAAGAGTTTGAAAGGAAAAGTTCTTTCTTTGACAAAATAGAACCACTCGCCGATGCAAAGTAATCTCGTTTTATGCTTATTTAATAATATGTAGCTTGCTAAAAATGAGGGCTAGGTAAACGGCGATGACCCAGCTGTACAGTGTTTTCTCGATCGGTTATACAAAGATACGTCATTTTCCCCCTCACAGCTAAATTTGTGGTGCTGGCGGAGGAGCGAGCACCCTCCTCATCACAGAGAAAGACCGAGCTGTTTTTCACAACCGCACTTGCGGCTGCTTTTCGAGCCCGAGCGGCGGCTGTCATTGGGACGGCGGGCGGGAGCAGAGCGAAGCAGCGGCTGGCGCGGTGCGCGGCCGCGGAGCAGAGGGCGTAGGGCGGCGGCGGCGCAGAGCGCGGGGGGACAGCCCCAGCGGCAGTCCCCGCCGCGGCAAAACGCAGATTTTGAAACCTGAGGTATTTCAGGAGCAGGTTTGGGAAGTTCCCCGGGGCCCCTGGAGCGTCCTCGCCAGGCGTAGAGTGACGGGGAACGAAAGCCGGGGTAGCGGAGCATGTTCCGGGCGGTAAACCCGGTCTGCAAAGACTGGGAATAGTTTTCAGCAGCTTTCATTAAAGTCTTTCTTAGGATGCGATGTAAAGTGATTAAGCGATAGCTGCTTGCCTTCACATTGGTGGAACAAATAGCTAAAGAAGTAGAAAATGTGCGAAAGTAACGTCTCCTGCAAGGCTGCTACAGAGCGGCCAGCGGTGCACTTACAGTTGCACTGTAAGTAACTATGATTTAAGTTATCCCCCAGTTACAAAGCATTGTAATTCAAAAGGACTGAAGTATTCGTAAATTGTAATTGAAGATGGAAACAATGATAAGGCTTATTCAGTGATTGGATACAGTCCTGTAGTTTTTTGGCTGACACGTTTTTTATTGTTTATATTTTGTTTGGCATCTAAATGTGATTGATTTAGATATGGATATTTCCAGCAAGTAAACGTGAGCTGCAGTGGAAGAAAGCTGGAGAAGGGTGTTGTTAAGATATTTCTTCAAAAGGGAAATGTAGGGAGCATTTTGTGTAACAGTTTGCGCATGCTTACAGGTATACACATATAAATAATTACTTACCATGGAATCTGCGGTTAGAAAAAATTAGTTCTGTGTTGGCTGTCCAGCCTGTGAAATTATTGACAGACAGTAAAACCTCGCATTAGAGTATAAACCTGAAAGTATGACTCAAGAAAGTAGTTTGTTCATTTGAAACACACAAATTTTCACAAACTATTGCCGTAGTAGTTCACTTGCTTGTTTTGCACTCTAATGATTTTTTCCCATATACTTGGTTTTTGGTATGTAATAGATTTCCTCATTCTTTACAAATCTGAATGAAAATACTGTGCAGAGGTGGATACAAAAGCACAGCATTGTACTTGTACAGCCATTAAGACAAGAAAGCGGTTCCTGGCTTTTGTGCATTGATACCTTTTCCATAATATTTTACAATCACACTGTATAATATGCCATGCAGAGACAATTCTCACTTAGTGATACATACATGGAACACAGTTGCAGCAAATTGATTTTAGTTTGGAATCTTTTTCTACCTACTTGGAAGGATAAGGCCAGTTTAAAAATAATCTTTGCTCCACATAAATTAAAAATTAAAATTACAATGGCAATGAAAACCTAGACCTTGCATTATTTATTTGTGTGAACAAAATGATTGATCCATCTCACTTTGAGTTGTCACTACGTTAAAGTAGTGCTGCCAAAATTGCTCTTTCTATTGTGTTCTCTGTTTCTAGAGCTCTTGCAATGCACGTTGACTGTGGTTGACTGTTCAGAAGAAAATATTTTGGTAAAAGTAAACACAGAACACCTGTTTGAAATGAACTCCTTGAGAAAGTTGTAGTTCAGTTTGTGCTGAGGTAGCGCTGAAGCACTTTTTAGAAACAAGTCTAAAATCCAAAGTACAGCTTTAATACAAATGGTGACAATTTGAGTGTTAGCCATCAGACTTTCAATAAAATTTGGTGGGTGAAAATAACTCCAAGGAAGAAAACTTAAGAAATGCAATTTAGTTTTTGGGGCTCCCTTCCTTTCTTTCCCATACGCCTCTTTCTTTGTGTTTTGGAACGAGTGTAAACTGCATTTATCTGTGTTGCTGAGGCATGAATAAGATGCAGTTACTGCATGCCTTTTAGTGCTTGCTCTCTTGTGATATTTTTGCAATGGTTTATTTTTGTTACAGTAGTTTGGAAAGTCAGAATAGGTTGTATTTTCTTTTCCTCCTGTGTTGTCTCACTAGGCACAGAGAAAATTCATGCAGGGATATTAAGTAAATGAAGTTTTCTGTATAAAATTTCTATAATTCTGCATGTTGTATTTATTGTACTGTCCTCAATTTGAACTTCCATGAATTAATCCAGAATTTTTAAAAGTGGAAGAAGGTAGAAGTGTGCTGCCTACCCCCTTTTCTAAAAAGAAAACTTGGCCTATCTATCATCATTAGATGACTACTATTTTTACCTTTACTTGAAAGCTATATAGATGCCATATAGTAACTTCTATTTTAATTTAAATTGCCAGTGCACAGTGGTTTACCTGAGCTATTTGAGATGACATTTGAAAATCTTCATAAATCACTTTTTTGGAAAAGCAACCCTGGCACATGGATTAGTGCCACATAAAACCAAAAAGTAATTCAATATTGCCTGCATGAATATTAAGGGGGGAAAATAAAATTCTGTAGATACGTTTTTAGGAGGTTTAGGGTGTGATTATTTTCAAATCTCCATTTAGGATTATTTTTATGGGCACTTCTTTTTGTCAAGTAGTGTTTCATTTGAAAAGACTCCAGGTGCACAAGGAGTTGCAAAAGGTATTTGATAAAATTGCTCTAGAACAGGATGTTCTTTGCCGTGTTTCTCCTTCACACTCTTTCACCTGTATTTGTATCTGTAGGACTTAATGATACTGTGAAAGAATAGCTTGAATACAGTTTTTAAAAGGTTTGGGTTTTTGGGGGGTGTGTGTTTCACCTCCCCCCCCTGCTCCCCTCTCCATCTTTGAAAAGGAACCATTCAGCCAGTTCAGATTGGCATTTAAACAGTGGAATTCTTATCTATAAAACTTTCATAGATGTAAAATGCTATAAATTATAATTGTTAATACTATGTGCATTACCTCAAGGCATAGCCATTCTGGAATAGTTATGGTACTCTTCTTCAAAATTAAAACTAGATGTGCAGTATTCTAGTAGTGTAGAATATGTCCATGTTTATTTTATTGTCATTTTAGACTCTAAATGCTGTAGTCTCTTTAGATGTGCTAGATGATCGTTGTACTGAGGCAAAAATTACTTTGTCCCAAAGCTTTTCAGCCACCTGCCTTTGCCCCACCTTTAGCCACAGCTGTTAGATTTTTCAAAATCTGTATGAAATCTGTTTTATGCAACCAAAAATGAATTGTGAGGATTTAACACTGTACAGTCTCTATGCTTGTGTTATTATTTCAAAAATCATTTATTTTATTTGAAGATTTCAATTAAGATGAATTCCATGGAAGAAAAAATAAACTTTCATTAGGAGTTATGATTGAGGAAAAAAAAAGGCATGCCATCAGAAAGTGTATGAAGATAGGGAAGTCTTATCATGGGCTGTGGTTACTCAAAGCAGTACTGCCTTTTCACACAAAGAACAGATTGTGGTTTAACTCTTTCCACGGCCTAGTTTTATGTGCCAGTATAGTATCAGAATTGTGCAAATCTGTGCTGGAAACTACTAATCAGTTTAATTGTTGCTTTTGTGGGTCTTTTTTAGGCATCATACTGTAATGTAACTGTCTATCCTCAAGTCTCTTTCTATATTTTCTCTCTACTCTTTTTTTTGTTTGTTTGTTTGGGTTTTTTTTGTTCCTTTGCTTTATTTTTTTCCCCCTGTGTAGATAGCATAAGTAAGCTGCTTGCAACTTTTCTGTTGTTTTCTGCTTGATTTGAGGATGGTTAGGGAAAAGAGGTAACTAGATCTAGTGGGATTTTTTACCTTTCAGGAAATGTTGAAGTTTGTTTGAAATTTGAAGATTTAAACATGAAATTCTTCTCCTGAAGCTTCTCCTATGGCAGTCTGCACTCTATAATTGAGACCATTAGTTATACTTTCATCATTTTTACCTAATGGAGTTAATCAGCCTATTGATTAAACATAATTCATTCCTTGTCTAGCCATGTAACTAAAATAGTAGTTTGTTAATTGTATTCTTGAATATAATTACATAAAAAAAGATTCAGTTTTAGTTTGATTGCACTATGCCACTCAGTATGATGAGCAATCTGCATGGTGTTTAAAACTAAATATTCCTGCATACAGGAAAAAAGATGCCTCCCCTAAGGTCCTCCTTCCAATCCAAAATACACTAATATCTTATAAGCAGATTGCACTGTTTTAAACAGCAAATTTGTTCATGGAAAGGAAGTTTTTGGGCATGATTTACTTAGATATTAACATAGATGTGTAGGATGGTACTTTAGGCAGACAAATCAAATTAATTTAATTGCTATAGGATGTACTTTTAGACAACAACTGTGCATTACGTCCCTAATGCAATCCATATTGCTGCTAGGCACGAGATAAAAACTTGCAGGTGAAGCCAAATGATGGAAAAGGATGTTTTGAAACTGTAAATAAATTGCATGGATTTCACAAAAGCAGCATTTGACCACTGGTGGACTCGTAATGTCTCTTTGCCACAGCATGCAGAAACACAAAGAATGCAAAGTTTGTGCCAAGTTGCCATTTTTCATTGTACACCTCAGATTGATTTTTAAGGAGTTTAGAATAATTGTCACACTCATGTGATCAGTTAACAAATTAACTGACTCCGTGGGGCTTCAAAACCCACAGTGGACCTGCTGGAAGGATATAACATAATTTTTGTTCTCAGCTTCATAAACTCTAATTTTACAGACTTTAGGGGTAGTGGGAGGGAAGCCTGAAGAGCTGAAAGTGTAGAAGCTTCTGTTCAGGATTTGTATATCACGCGTTGTGTCGTTTGCCCGCTTTCCCTTACTGTATACTGGTTTCTCTAGTTACCACCGCTGGAATGGTGCTGTTTTAGTGTTGGAATGTTAGACGTTTGATAAGAAAATGGATCAAGTTTAATGGCGCATGCTCTTTGTGCCACCAGCAGTCTCTTGCTGAGAGCATGCTCCAAAAGCGGGAACTCTGTGGCACTACACTGAGCATGTATATGCTTTGTGTTTCTGTGCCACAGAGAAGAGAAATGAACTGTGGCATTCGCCTCAGCCTTCTGAACATTTCTGCTCAGATATTTTAAAACCGTATAGTGTCCTCTGTGTGCAATGGTACTTTTCTTGATGTTTGCTGTTCACTCAGATATTTAAATGTTAGGAAAAAAACCCATCCTGGTAGCATCACTTTTAAATTATGTTGTCTCTGCAGTATTGTGGGATGAAGTGAGGGGAGGCATAAAAAATAAAATTTTCACGTGGTCCATTCAAAGAATGAAATTTGGGGGAAAATGTAATTTTCTAAGCCCTTTTTGTCTGCTGCCTGATAACAGCAGTAATTTCATAAAAGGTGTTATGTTGAAATTTGTGTAGCTTTTGAGTATTTATTCACTTCATCTTGTGTTTCACTTGAAGATTTTCCAAAACCTTTCTTGATACTGCTTTGGTTATGTGATGCTGACTTTGAGTTTTCTTGTTCTCTTCTTCATTTTTTGCTTCCCTTCTTTCCACAGGATGAATTTCACCCGTTCATTGAGGCACTTCTTCCTCATGTCCGTGCAATTGCCTATACTTGGTTCAATCTTCAGGCTCGAAAACGCAAGTACTTTAAAAAACATGAGAAACGAATGTCAAAGGATGAGGAAAGAGCAGTCAAGGATGAACTACTTAGTGAAAAGCCTGAAATTAAACAGAAGTGGGCATCCAGACTCCTGGCCAAGCTCCGCAAAGATATTCGCCAAGAGTTCCGGGAGGATTTTGTGCTCACGGTAACTGGGAAGAAGCACCCGTGCTGTGTATTGTCCAATCCTGACCAGAAGGGCAAGATTAGGAGGATCGATTGCCTGCGACAGGCTGACAAAGTCTGGCGTCTGGATCTAGTCATGGTGATCCTGTTCAAAGGCATCCCTTTGGAAAGTACGGATGGAGAACGTCTCATGAAATCCCCACACTGCACAAATCCAGCACTTTGCGTCCAGCCACATCACATAACAGTATCAGTCAAGGAGCTTGATTTGTTTTTGGCATACTACGTGCAGGAGCAAGGTAGGAAGCAGATTGTCATATTTCTATGTTAGTATGTCAAACTCTGATTCCAGGTAGCCTATTTCCCCCGTGGGCTGGCTTCCAGTGAACATTATTATGTGGTCTGTAGATGTAATGTGAGTACATACCCGTTTGTAAATCAGAATGTATATGTGTATATTTAAACACGCACATACTCCTGCAGACCTGGGTAAATGACATGCATGTTTGATATACTTGCCTTGTTCTCCTTCAAGAGAGACACATTAAGACAGTACTTTCATTCCACTGAAGATGCCTTTTTTTGGTCAAAAAGCGGCAATATATCTAACTGTGACTTCAGAAAATACTCTTCTTGTTTTCAAGCTTTCTTTTTTAAAAGAAACCCACCCCTACCCTAGTACTATTAGTAACAGATGCCAGTATGTACAATTGCATAATCACAATAAATACTACAAATATTTATTATTGTCTTTGTAGTTATAGATAAGAAGTTATCCATAAATTGATGTATGTGCTAACACATTGAAGGGCTAACACATTGAAGGGCAACTGTAGACCTTCTCATGCCTATAAAGCAAAACTTGAAAATGCTATGTCACACATATACTGCTTGTAAATACCAAATAGAATTACAGCATACATTACCTAGTATTTATATATTACATTAGTAGTTTATCTTCCCTATCTGAGCTTTAAAACAAAGATCCAGGTTGAGAGATCTTTCTATGTAGAGTATATTTTCTTAATCACACTCATATGCTTTTATTTGGCAGGCAATTGAAATGTGGAAAATTGCAGGAGCTCTGTGGAAAAGCTCCTTAAGCTTTTCGAGGCTTAAGGCTTCTGATAATCATATATCATTCAATACTCATAGGCAGGTTCCCCAAAATTGTAATTGGCTGTAAATCGATAAAGGTGTTTTTTTTTTTTTTTTTAACTAAACCTTCTGAAATACCTTTTCTCTGTTAGGAGTCATTTTGGTTCTTTCTAGTGTTAATACCATCTTTGAGGTGTCTTTATACTGCAGTAAACAAGCATTTCTTTTTTAGCCACAGATCTCAACTACGGAAAGTTTGACCATCCGCAGATGGTGAGGCCATTTCACAACTTGGCCTGGTAGTAGGCAGAAATGGCCTACAGAAGGACAGATGACTGGCTGTTATCTGATGCCTGATAAATAACTTCAGGATTTAACTACAAAATAAATAGAATTGATTTTGTTAGTAACAAAAAATTAAAATTGCACATTTCTTCATTTGGTTATGTACTAATTCTTTAAAAGAATGGATACACAGCACAACCTTTTCGGTTTAAATTAATTTCTCTTTTAGCACTTGTTCATGCAGGTGGAGCACTGTTTATGTGAAAATAGAAACTGATTCTTTTTTGGGGGGATTATTTCTCATTAAAAAAAAAAATAGGTTTGTTCCCCCCCCCAACTTGTATTTTTTATATTTTTGTTTCCACAGCAACAGACACATTTAGCTATTTTACAGCAACTTCAACTAGATGCAGTCTGGTAAATCTGATCTAAAATAGGAAGAAAGGTTTCTTTGATAGCATTAAACAAAATAGCTTAATTACAAATAATTTGTACCTTTAAACTCCTTTTGTGGAAAAAAACGCAAATTGTATTTTGAATGCATATAGTGGAAGACATAGCTTACTGATTAATTCTATGGATTTACGTGTCTCTAAAAGTCAAAACTACAAAGGGAGGCAAAACATTTTAAGTAGCTCTTGAGCCAAAGAAGGTGGGCTCAGAGCACTCTTAACACAGTGTTGACTTATAAGTTGTTGGAAGCTAGTAACTTGAAGTGGGAGAAGGAATTGCAGAGCATAGCTGATTATGTAGATTTAAATGGATTGAGAATATGAGTTTATTTAAAACACTTGTCTAATCAGAAATTAGTAAGATAAGCATGCTATAGTGTTATAGCTTTCAAAGTTACACAATGCTGCTTTGAGAATTTACTGGAGGATATATATACTGGAAGAGCTGGCTAATTTCTGTGTACCAAGTCACTCTAAGGAGACGCTTTTGTTTATTGTAAACTGTGTGTAGTTTGTGTCTGTCTTGCTGCTTTACAGTAAGTCTTATATTAACATCTGTTGGCTTTCTTCCTGAAAAAGTCATACTAAGTTATCTATGTATTTTTTTCCATTTTATCAAACTTTGATTCTTTGTACCCATTGAAAATGGGTTGTGGCACTTTGTAGTGCACTTGATTAAGAGCTCTAGCCTTTGTGAAAGATAAGCATGAAGTCAACCAAAATGCTGCATTATACATATGGTGTTTTGCCTTTTTTTATCTTTCTGAACATATAAACATGCCTAATAGTATAGTGTAAAAACTAAGCGGAGACATAGAAACAATTAAATCCTTGAACGAAATATGAAGAAGGAATTAGTATGTAACATGAATAAAGGGGCCAAGTAGTTTGCTTTTTTCTTTCTTCAAAAAAGAAGATTAGGGGAAAAAAAGATGAGGAAGGATAGTTCGAGTGCCAGTGATGGTTGCCAGTGGCACCAGGATTGGCATCAGACCTTCTTTGTTTAGCCTAGGATGTCTGTGATTTGTTGGTTGGCATCCGCATTGCAGTGCAGAGTAATGTTACAATATATTGACAATTTCCAGATCTCGAAGTGTCAATAACCTTTTCAGTTCTTAACAAAAAGAGCTTCTGCTTCCATGTCTGTCTTGAAAGAAGAAATAAGGACCAATATATGAAGTTTTGTCATTGACCAACTTCCTCTGAGTCTACTTTTCTCTCACCTTAAAATTAATCTTCTTTTTTCCCTGTATGCTCTTTTTGCTATCTTTTTGTGACTTAAGAACTTAAAAAAAGGAAGAAAAAGAGCATTGAGATAGCTTGTGATGCTGCTCCTTTGACTGAAATGGAGGAAGAAAATGGGAAATACACACTGTGATCAGTGATTAACATCAAAATACTTCTTAATCATAACACACTTCCACGGGGCTCTTCTTGTTGTATGTATCTGGTGTGTGTGTGTGCCATACAGAGCTTTTATAAAACCCAAACTTGAAAATGACATGAATGCTGTTTCTATTAATAGAATTGCCTTTTCATTTTTTTTGGTTTTTTTTTTTTTGGTCAGCATTGGAGAGTGTCTGTCATTTGGCATTTTAGTCCATAAAATCATTTGATGGTATTTGATTCAGCACAGCGCTTATGCTGTGTTTCCGTTGCTACAAGAACCGCCATTTTGTTTGTTGAGTGCCAGCAGAGACGAAAAAAAAGGCAGACAATGTGCTTGATGCCAATAATGGTTGCCAGTGGCACCGAGGTTGGCATCAGACCCTCTTTGTCTAGTTGCTGAATGCCTTTGATTCGTTGGTTGGCATCCGCATTGCAGTGGGCACATTGGAAAGTTTTTGACAATCAGTGAATGAAAGCTGCAGTACTTGTTTGCTGCAACAGAACCCAGATAATATAAATCCCTTCTTCTGAAAGATGTTTTACACTAGCTAATTAAAAAAAAGTTTCTTCCTTCTTCAACATAAAATACCTATAGTTATGTACTTTATCTGCAGAATTCCTAATTCCTGCATCATCTCTGCTGCTTTTTTTTTTATCATAAATAAAATACAAACTTGATGCTAGGTATTTCAGCATATACTGAATGAAGCACAGTAGAGTTTAAAGTCCTGTAGCAATGGTATATGTAAACATTAACATTTTTGAGTGGTTTTAGTGCATGTGCCTCTCAGAGTACATTTCTCTGATCAGTCATGTTACTGTTTATACTCTCTTTTGTCCTTATGTAAGGGTAATATAATTGGGGGAGCCCACATTCCCAGCTGTTAATAAACTCTGGAGTTGAGGGAGGAGAGAATATTTTAAACTATCCAGGGAATGGGGCAGAAAACAGACACAGATATCTTTAGTCCCATACTGTTCAGGCACTTTTGGTTTTTTAACTTCTTAAACCATCAAGATGTTGCCACAGCTCCAGCTGCATGACTTCATTACCAGGAAATTGGCAAAAAGAGTAAATAATTTCTGTTGGAAGTTTTCTAGATAGTTAGCATTAATATTGCTTTCTGGTTAACTGCTATTATCTCATTAATTAATAAGAAGGATTACCAGCTCTATCCAAAGGGCTGCCCAGAAGGAACCTTGGCTTATGTGAGTCCCAGACTACGTCCTATCTCTTGGGGATTGGAGGGGGAGATGGTGGGCCAGAAGGAAAGTGTAAGCAAGAGAATGGAGATGAGAGAGGGCACCGGCTAGCTAAGGGGAAAACTTCATGAGTGGGACCCTGCCTGCCTCCGGGAGATTGGCAGGTGCTGAGTGTGACAGTCATTGTCCCCTGGCCCTGCTGCAGGTTCTCATGCCCCACATTAGTGGGGTGAAGGTGAGGGGCATGGACATACCCTGCTTGTGGTATGCTCTACACTCATAAAAAGCATGTTTGCAAACAACCTCAACTGGGGCACAGGATGCTGCAGCCGCATTGAGTTGGAGCTGTGTTACCTCTACCTTGATGCCAGCAAACTGGCAATCCCTAACCAACTGAGGATTACTTTTCTATTTCAGACAGTCCTGGCAACATGTATGCTTTGTCTTACTTGTAAAATGTGTCCTCCTTCCAGAGGGAATTTTAACTCTTTTTTGAACCTGGTATGTCTGAATTGCAGAAGTGGGTGTGTTTATCAATGGCTTCATCTTCTTTAAAGCTTTTTGAATTTTGTGAATGTATATTCATGGGGAGCTCAAATTTTGAAAGAGATTTTTATAGTAGTTTTCACATTATACTTTAGTTTTCATTTAGTAAGTACAGAAAATTTATTATACAGTAATGTTATAACAATTCTTTTTCTATTTTAAAATGATAAATTATTTTAGTTAGTTGGCTGTGACTACATGATATGATTTGGAGTGTGATCTTAAGTGGAATGTTTCAAGCAGTTTCTGACTAAATCATATTATGTTTGTATGCCTAAGTAGCGTTACACTGCCCAGGTGATTTTGGATAAGGTTTACATTTCTTCTGTGCATTGGTACTTCTACATACAGTTAATAAAAAAAAAAAAAAGGGTTTAGAAGAATCGATCAGTCTGTTGAATATCTTTACTTAGGAACACGAGAACAGTTTACCTGTTTTGCAGAAGGATATGTCAGAGTGCAGGTTGATTTGTTGGAGTTTACACAGCAAACTATGAGCTACAGCAGGAACAACAGAAATAGAGCTTATTACTGTCTATACCTACAGGCAGCTAGGTGCTTTGGGATCTTGTTACTTGCATAGTGAAATGATATGCTGATCCCCTGCTCTAAATCTCAATTTTGAATCAGAAAGCCAGTGCAAAAACAAAAGTATGAGTGTTTATTTTAACTGCTCTAGTATGAGAAGAGTTTTCTGTAGTTTAAAAATATGAGTAATAAATACTTCTAAAACTCAATTACAATGTGCAATTCCAGTCAGGCATGTGGAAAATTTAATTTTGAGACACCTTCTTGTGTCAACTGGAAAAGACATTATTGATGTATTTTCTAGTTTTCTAATGTAAAATTTTGGATAACTATTTTGTCAACTGCCTCTATTGCACTGAAAATTACGGGCAAGAAGGACATTTGCCATTAGGAGATGGTGGTTAATTTAGTTTTTATATATATATATATGCATAGTAGTGTTTTTCCATTAATTATTATAAATATTTTTTTATGACGATGTAGGATTTTGGAATATTTTGAAAGCTCACTTATCAATTTTTATTTTTTACAATATTTATGTGGGAAATGACAGTTGAACAGTAGATCAGAAGATCTAAAAAAAAATCTAAATTAAAAAATAAAAAAAACAGTTTATTTTTTCCATTTTAATTACAGTTTTCCTCAGAGCAGGATTGCTGATCATATGAGAGGTTCACAAGAAAGGGAGGGGAATTTTTTATATTTAGTTTTACTGTTGCCAACAGAAATTAAATGCATACATTTTAGGATTGAGCATTTACCTCATTATGTTTTTTCTTACCTGATACACTAAAATGAATACAATTTTTAGGGTTAAATAGCATCAATTATTTTTTTAGACAGAAGGGACTTAGGTTTAAATAAATTCTGTCCAAATAGTTAAAAATTTAGAAGTCAGTGTTAATTTATGAGTGACAAACAAGAAGCTATAAACTAAAAAAATAGGAAAGGAAATAGAAGATTCTTGCTTCACTATAGTTTTAGACAGAGAAACAATACTGTGAACAAAAAAATGTTTCTAAACTAAAAATAAGGCCAGTAATTTCTAGAGGAAATTCTTCAATTAAACCTAGATAATTACATTTAAATTTCTCAAATTTTCATGCATATTGAATTCAATGTAACTGTGAGAATGTCTTTAATTAAACACTACATACCACTACAAGTTGGATTTTAAAGTTAATTGCGTGAGATTGCTGTGAAGTCTGCTTCTTTTTCTAGCTTTCTCTTTCCTACTTTTCCTTCTCCTCGTCGCTCCTAGTGTAGTAACATAGTTACATCAAGTACAGGTGGCCCTCTGAAACTGTGGTCCTTGGAGCAACATACCAAAAATGATGAACGAAGTAATTCAAGAGGCTTCCTAAAGTCTTATGTTGCAGTTTCTACTGCAAGGTGAAATGGTTCTTTGCTGTAATCTGTCAGTTTAGGATGATGTTAAAATCAAGTTAAATGGCTATCTTAACTGAATAGGGTTTCTCCATTGTGGGGTGGAGAAGACTAATGTTCTGGGGTCGCATTCCAGATACTGCATGAATGCAAAAAGGGAAGAAATTCTGTGTGATTAGCCACTTTGTTTGACAGATGTCAAACGAGATGTAATTCATTGTAAGGAGGTTTAATGATTTTACTCTTCATCTTTTTAATTTTTATGTTTTTAAACTCCAGTGGAATTTTTAAAATTGTTGCTAAAAACCTGGCTCAAGGCAGTGAGGTCTGGGTTAGAAGAGGTTGGAAAGGCTCAGAAGGTAGTAAAGGGGGAGAAAATCCTGGACTATTAGCTTTGTCTAAGAGAAAACAGAATTGATTTTGGTGTATATATGGTACTGTCTGGGAGTTGTGTGTGAAGCTGAGAGCATTCTCCTAGCACAGCTGTTTATCTCCTTCCCTCCCCCTTTCCCCGCCCCCTCCCAACGCTCTGTTTTTATTAACAAAAAGATTGCTTACAGTCTCCCTCCACCAAGTTCTCCTTTGAGAGAGGTTTTTTCCTTTTCTGAAGTATCTTGGGCTTTTTTGATTTTAAATAAACATATTTCTTTAGCTGTTTCATAGGAACAGCATTATTGTTTTGTGACGTTTGTTCTAGTTTGCTTTTTTTTTTTTTTCTTTTTTCCCCACAAAGAACGCAGTGGGAAATGGGCACTTCAGACTTGGCTTTCTGTGAGAGATTTTGAGGAAGAGGTGATAGCCTAGTGTAATAATCAATAATAGTATTTTTAACTAGCCTGAGGACCAGAGATATTGCCGTCATGCCTTATGTCTTCTGTAAGTTGCATCCTGTTTGCTCCTAGACCCTGCTTCAAGTCAAAAAGTGACTTAAAATTATAAGCACCTCAGAGTAATTTTAACGTTAATTTCCTCCTAATTAGCTATGGTGTTTGAGACCTTTTAAACCACTGTGTGGTTTTTTTTGGTTGTTTTTGTTTTTGTTTTGTTTGTTTGTTTTAACTCTAAGAAATAGAATTGAAATAAGGAGAAGTGTCTGTGAGATGGCATGGGGGAAGACATGATGTCAAAGCTTAGCTCAAGCTTCAATCATTAAGTATTCTTTTCCCTCAGAGAAGCCTTCCACTTTTTATCAGTAGCTGCCTATCTCCAGAACAGATGGGGCATGTTTTATTTTCCAGTGTCCTTCCATAAAGGCACCTTCAGTAAAGATATCTCTCCTGTTGTAAGCTGGCTTTTAATTATTCCCCCTCCTCCTCCCCTCCCCCCCCCCAAAATACGTATGAAAATGGAACAAAACAGTTTCCATTTTCTTCCTCAGAGAGTGAACGGGAAAATCCGTAAAACTGAACAGTTAGTGAACTCTAAGAAAGAACTCTAAGAAATGGCCTGTTGAGAAATTAGGAAAAAATTTTTGTGATTTCTGTTTGATGCAAATGCTGTGCACAAGCAATATATTCTATATTATTTGCAATTATTTTACAATTGATAGTTTAAAACATTTATGTCTTAACATATTGTTTATGTATTTCACTTCCTGATCTTCAAGCTGTATTAACTTGAATTACATGTATTTTCATACAGAAATGAAAGATGGCTGGGACCTATTTATCTTAAATTTAGCACTGTATTTTAATTTCTACTCATCTTGCTATATATTCTTCATGAGCTCTGTTCTGAGTTGTCGTAAGAATTATACATTTTTCTTTAAAATACAATAAATGATAAATGTGCACACATTAGAAACCAGTAACGCACTTAGAAATAAAAGTAGAATACTCACAGATTATATATTTTTCACTTGTGAATTGCATTTGCCTTAAATGCCAAACCATTTTCAGCCTTTCTTGATGAAATGACTAACAGAGAAATGCTTAGATTATTATGGATGTGCCTTGTGCCTGAAGGATAGCAAGTATATTTACTGCAGCATCAGTTTTCCATTGAGTAATGAGCAATGCCACTGAAAATGATGCCAGACTTTTTGAATGGTTGACTACACTCTAGTGTCCCTGATTTAAAAGTGTGAAAACTTGTCCTAGTCAAGACAACTTATTCTGACATCTGCAGTGTCTAAACGGATTACCTTAAATTTGTTATGCCATGTTAAAAGACGTGTTTTATGAGGCTGGCCTCAGCTCCTGGCCTCAGTGTCAAGAACCCTGCTATGTGATGCAACGGGTCTTGTTAGGTTTAATTGACCAAAGCTGATTTGTTAAAACAATTCATTCATGCTGTAACTCATGCCCAGGCAAAGTTGCTACCTGAATCTCTTGACCTTGACTTGTCTGGGTCATGAAATGGCTGCAAAGTGCTTGACCTCTCCGTTGTTCTGTAGCCATGTCACTTCCTCTGGTTCTTTGTGGTAATTGCTGACAAGAAGACCTTGGCCCCAAATTTACAGCCCAATGGATTTTGCTGTATCACTCTAGAGCAGCTGTGTCTGGATGTGCTCCTGATGTCACCACTTTTTTGTCTGCTAACAGTGATGGGGACAAGGTGACTGTCCTTCATAGCAGAAGAATGGGTGGTGGAATATCTAAGAGCTAGAGGAAAACTCCATGCTCTCTGAGGCTGCTGTGCATTTCTGCTCTTTTTTCAAGGGAAACATCTTGAGTTTTAGTCAATCCCATTTCAATGGAAGCTTTGAGTGGGATGTGCTGGGATGAAGGTTCTGCTTTGAAAGTATTTTGGGATGAAAGTCAAATGTGTATGCACACCATTTCTTTAGGAAATGAGTGATCAAAACAATTTCTTGACATGAAATGGAGGAGTGTTTCATGTCAATATCAGAAGTGGCTATTGATTTCTTTAATACGAAAACACTGATTTCTAAAAGATCCAGATTGTATTCAAGAGCAGTCATGGTCTGTAATGCAAAGGACCTTACACACTATGCTTGGTGCAGTATCTAAACTTATTAAAAGGGGGGAAAGAACATTTGTCATACTTCTTTTTTTTTCTTCTTTAATTGTGAAATGCATTATTTCTAAGGGAAGCTACTTATCCTTAAGAATTACTCTTGGTGGGGAAGGAGTCATTGGCCCCATATCCTGACAAGACGGCCTACAGTCAATATCCCTGAAGCTAATGTCAGCTTCTTGATGTAGGCTTTGTGCTTCTTATAATTACCTACTATTTGAGTATTACATTTAATCATCTGCTGCATTGTGACACTGTTTTAGGAAGCAGAGCCTTTTGAAATTAGTGACTAAATTTGTTGAAAAACTGGCATGGTACAGTTCTGAGTTAAGAAAGCTCCTAGGCTAGCACTACTACTATTATAAAACAAGTACATCCATAATCCAGTGGTCACCAGATAATTAGTATATTCTTATTTTAAGGCCTTAGCCTTAAACTTTGCTCATGTGAGCAAATTTATTCAATCAAATTGATATAGTTTAAACCCCATATTCTTTCACAGCACTATGCACTGTCTTTTGCAGTGTATGATCAGGTTTATGTTTCTGCACTACACCTAATTTCTTTGTAGACTAATTGTTTTTTTTTCTTGAAAAAAATCAAATTTTCTGTGTCCATACAGTATTCCCATGCACCTGTAAATGACCAACTCTCTTCTTTCTATGTGAAACTCTGCAATCTAGATGTGATTTCTAATTGCTGTTTTATAGTTCCTCTGAAGGAAGAAGGTGGAAATGCTGGTGCAAAGAGCTTGAATGCTGATCACTGTGTTGACAATGTAAATTATGACTCAATGTTCAGATACAAGGACTTCAAAATATTTGTGGCTCACTGGGTGACCTCAGGTAGGTTACTTAATCTCTGTCTGTGGTCCCAGGGAGAGAGAACACCACTTGGTTCAGTGCTGCTGCAGTGAGGGTTGTGAAATAGTGAGATAATACACTGGCTAAAAAGTTCAGCCCTCCTGCATTTCACTGCAAGCAAAACCCGTGTACTAGTGCCCAGCCCCAAAGTGGGCTCTATGTCATAAAGAAATGTTGCACCCAGTTTTCTCATGCCCAAACAGAAGAAACTTGCCCAAGCAGGGTGGGCCAGCACAAAGCATTCCTTCACTCTAAGCCCTGGGGTAGTACTGCTTCATGGGAGAAGGAGTCAGAGAGAAATGGCACAGTAGAGTTGGCCCGTCACAGAGAGCGGGTCTGTATTGGGAGCTTTCCTCGTGTCACCTGTGCTTCATTCAGCAGGAGGTCTGGACAGAGCTGGACCTTGAAGACAGGACATGGCATGGGGGCTTTGGTGGCTCGGAGAGCTCCCTGAGTTTCCTTGCCCTGTTACACTGAAGGAGAAAAATACTTCAGACACAAAGATTAAGGTAACACTCATCATGGGGCAATTGTATGTATGTCCACACCCATTCAACCAAAGAGAAGTCATATGCAATGCTGCAGAGGTGGCCTTTGAGCTTTATCTGGTTCCCCATCCTTCTCTTCACTCTGGTCACAGGTTTTCAGTCCAGTGGGTCAGTAGCTCAGATCAGAGCACACTGAAGTTCCTGTACCATGGCCCCATGCATAGGATGGATGATTAGGAGTTTGGTGAGGTGTGAGTTGATAACATAACTGTGGACCTGTGTCTGGAATATGCTGGCCATCCTGTTTCATTTCCCAAACTTTGGCAAGTCCAGTTTGTGAGGCAGAAGATGGGGTGACTATTGTTTGTAAGGGTATAGTCCAGGGTTGTGTCTTAGACAGCCTAACTGAAGCCTCCACTGATTGTACTGAAATGCTCCTAAATACTTAATCAGTAACCTATGCTTTTTGGACCCAGTGTGCCGTCTACTTTTACTTCTGAAGTCTTTGCTTTCCTCAGTCCTTCCTTTATGATGATATTTTGGGGCTGATAATGAGCTAGCCATAGCAAAACCTACAAAATTGCTGTGTCTGCTTCTCAGAGTGGGAAGGGACAATCATTTATAGAAATGAGAAAGTCTGACCAAGAAAGTTTCTTATATGGAGACAATGCAGTTTACAGTGAACTAAGGGTTAACATCAAAACTTATTCTATTGTTTATCTTCCAGTTAAAGAATAACCAGCTTGTGCAGAAAGGAGAATGGGAAAATTCATTGGACTGTCTAGATTCAGACATGTAATTTAAACTAAAGCAGGTTGTGATTTTACCATATATGCATTCATAGGTGAGTTCACTGCCTGCAGTTCAGTTGTCGATAAAGGCTTGTGTTGTAGGAATCAGAGACTTAGTTGGTTTTCTTAAGCCCAAGGGAATTTTTCTTTAAAACTATGTGTAATTACTTTAACTGGCTTAATTGTTGCCTTTTTTTTTTTTTTTTGGTTAAGGTCTTGGTTCTGTGGACCATAAAATTTATTTTTTTTTTTTGCATTTTAACTATAGTGAGGAATGCTGTTGTATTTTAAAATGTAGTAATCTTGCATTGTCATACAAATGCAATGTGTATATGTAGTCCTCCTTGGCCTTCAATGTATTTTTTTTCACTATATGGCTGATATAACTTGGGTATTCTGGGACAAGAATTATAGTTGTCCTGCAATGATTTCTGTTCTATTTACAACGTCCAAATAAAGGAAAGCTGCTTATAGTAAAATGAGGATCACTGGTCTTTCAGTAATTAAATAGATTTGTTATACTGCATTAATCCTTTTTGGAACATTTGGAATGACTTCTTAGCACTCACAAACACAGCATTAGGGCCAGCAATTAATCTGTTGTTTGTCCTTCAAAATTTTTGTGATGTAAAGGCTGTGCTTCCAAAGATGTATTTCAAGTTCAGAACTAAGATCATCATGGAGTCAAATAATGATATTGATCATTCAGTAGCGTGAACCAAGACCTAGAATGAAGTTGCAACAATTGTAAGGAATAACACACTACTAATTGCATCCAGTTGAAAGGACTAATGATAGCTTTCAATGCTGTCTAGTTTTCATTGCTGTATATATGTGACGAAAGAAGTGTGAATTATTTGGAAGTAGCCAGAATCTTTCTAATTTTCTGATTAGCCTTGCTTGTAGGTAGGTCAAGAAGACTGAACATTTCATCAGGAAAGAATGTTCTCAATAAGAAACTCACTATCTTACTAATGATCTTTATTTATGATGTTTTATCTTGTACAGGTTTAGGAAGCACCTACCAAAATGACACATTTAAAATTCATCAAGTTGTCTAGGAGAGAAGTGGTTCAGGTCTTGATGTCCTTTGTAATCTCAGGGTTCAGTGACGCTAGTGCTGTAGTCAAATTTCCTTTTCTGAGCTTTGACTTTGTGAACAATGAGCAACTGGAATAATCTGAACTTTCTCTCAGACTTTTGCAGTTTTGTAATTTCTTTCTCGGACATAACCTGCTTAGTTTTCTTTGATCAGAAGGCCATACTAATTCACTTGCTGTTGTGTTGAGTCTTATGTTGTTCTGCATTGTTCAGCTGTAATTAACTTGAAGCATGCTATAGAGCATTAGCTTCTGGGCCTAGGTTAAATCAGCAGAAGAGTCTTATGTTTGTGTGGTATAGTCTTAGCACACATTATCCTATTGCAGTAAGATAAAAGTGTTTTAAATATAGTCCAGCCAGTTTGACCTTGTCAGAATTCAAGTCATACTATTGATAACTTGGACTTGCTGTCATGTTTCACAGTAGGGTGAACATTAACACAGAAGTCCTGTCTGGTGAGAAGCCTTCAGAGAGAGCTATACATGTATTTTTTTCTTAATTTTCGTGTTATGATATAACAAGATATTCTGTGCTCTCTGTGCTCATGACATGTTACTTGCAATTGATAGGCAGCTGTGTCTGAGACTAAAAACTGCAGTTGAGACACTATAAAGCAACAATATTAGATCATTAAGATATGATTGCTGAACAGTAGTAGTTATGGGTTATATTTTGAGAAAAAAGTGATTAATGACAGCTTTATTGTAGCAAAAGTATTTATGAAGTCCCTGGCTTTCATTGTAGATTCCCTGGAAACAGGTGTCAAAATGAACAGGACAAAATTTAGTGATTGATCTACACCCTGCATAAAAATTGTAAAAAGGCTCTAGAATTTTCAAATTTGATTCTGCTGGAGTTTGCCTACATGTTATAACAACACAGATTGCTGTGATTGATGTCATGATGAGGTCTGAGGATGTTCATTGTGGGCCTTAAAATCTTCAAAATTGCATTCACTCGGCACCTTCATACACTTTTATGTACATTGCTCCTGTGAGTTCCCTACTGGATGATGTTAACTGCTCTAGAAAAATACGCCCATTGTAGTAATCATAGCAAATTAATTTGAATGTGTCTCTGTTATATGTGTGTTTTATTTTCTAGTACATATCCATATGACTCTGACTGTGTCTGTCGATGTGGTGTTTGATATGTAGTTTCCAGTTTGAGTGAAGAGTATTTTGGTACACATCCTATTTATTATGTATCTTATTGACAGAGATGCCTTACTTTGGTTTTCAGATCTGTTTTTTCTATCACTGGTAACACATGAACAGTTTGAAAGCTGACAGGGAATCCTGGAGTCACTCAGGTTTGAAAAGACCTCTAAGATCAAGTCCAACTGTTAATGCAGCACTACCGAGTCAAACGCTAATCCCTAAGCACTACATCTACATGTCTTTTAAATACCTCCAGGGACAGTGACTCAACCACTTCCCTGCACAGCATGTTGCAATGCTTGACACCCCTTTTAGTTGTCAAGTTTTTTCCTAAAAAACAATATAAATCTTCCTTGATGCAAATCAAGGCCATTGCCTCTTGCCCTATTATCTATTTTGTGGGAGAGGTGACTGATTGCCACCTGGCTATGACCGCTTTTCATGTAGTTATAGAAGGCACTAAGGTCTCCCCTCAGCCTCCTTTTTTTTTTCTCCCAGCTAAACAACCTCAGCTTTCTCAGCTGCTCCTTACAGAACTTTTTCTCTAAACTGTCATCTATTGACTTTCTCTGGACTTGCTTGAGCACCTGAATGTCGTTCCTGTAGTGAGGGACACAAAACTGAGCACAGGATTCAAGGCGAGACCTCACCAGTGCCATGCTGTCCTATTTCTCATTGCCTGGATAGCAGACAGCTGAGTGTCAGAGTAACTGCATCACTGGACTTCACAGGTGATGAATAAATAAATGTGCCAGCATTTCCGGTCCTCATAGAGTGCCGCCATAGGGACAGTTAAGATTGATCATTTTTTTTTGGAGTCTGTCACCATTTGAAAGCTAGGTGGCTGTAGGCTGTTTGTGCCTTCTTGCCAACAGAAATTGTAGCAGTAACCCAGCTCCTGCCACAACCTCTGGGGTTGTGGGGAGTAGGTGATGTAGCAGAAGAGATTGGATATAGGGCTAGGGAGGAATGGGCAGGGGCTGAGTGAAGACTACCCAAGAACGGATGTGAGTAAGGGGAGATGGAAGATGCCATCTCCATTGCCAGTGGTGCCAGTTCTGAAACTCCCTGCACTAAGCAGGTCTGACTTTTGAATAGTAGTTTCTCTATTTTCCATCTCCATGGTAACCCAAAGTTCCTGTATACGGAATGTTTGTAATGCTGGATGCTAAGAGAGGAAAATATGCATATTGAATGTTGTGTTCCATTTAGGAAAAAATAAGAAAAACAAAAAAAGGGGAAAAGAGTCTTAATTTATTTTCCCTCCTTTCCCCAGTTTTGGGACATTCTCCTTGTAGATTAATATGAATCTCATCTGATCTCTTTGAACCTCATTTGACTCAAGAGGGGTTGTTTTATATTAATTCAAAGGCCTAATGCTGAATTCATGTTGCAAGGTCTGTGTTCAGATTCATGCTGCTTCTCTAAAGGATGCTTGGCCTGTTCAGAAGCTATTTTGGTGTATCGGGTTCCCAGGCAACAAAACTAGAACACATACAACTGAAGTACTGCAGACTCTCTAGACAGTGGACCTAATCCTGCAAATCCCTATTTACATAAATCCCACTGATTTCAAAGGGCCTGCACATGAGAAAGCAGGTTTTACAGGATCAGGCCATTCTTCCTAGAGACCAACATCTGTTGCACCGACTGCGATAATTTCATGACTGCTAAAGAAAACTCTGAGGAAACATTTTATCTGAACTAAAAGAAAAAAGCAAAATAGTAACACTTTTATCTCTTGCTATAGTGTGCATTGTTACCAAAAGCAACTGTATATAGTGTCTCTCTTCCCTTCCTGCATATCTTTATTTACTCCAGAGAAAATGCTAGATGTTGTTACTGCTCTTCTACAGCTGTGTTGTATAAAGTTTGTGGGCCATACTGCAGATATTGAGATATGCTTAGATACTGAAAGAGGGCTTTGGCATATAGATTAGTGACTGCGAGTGTCTTGCTTTTGAAGATTTTGGAAACAGAGAAAGAAAAGTCTTCAGTAAAATTTCTAGGTATTTTGGGTCTTGCGGTTAAAGTCTTTGCTGTTTTGGCTTTGGCTGAATTAACTAACATAGTACAGTCAAAGAGTCTACTTGGCATTCACTGTGGAAGAGTGGATTGGTCTATTGATAGGAGTGCAAGGAACTAAAAAAAGAAGAGCAAAAGCAGATGGTGGCCATGTTGGGAAAACTAAAGTCCAGTTCTTTTGCTTTCCTACAAGAACAAAGAACACTTACATGGCTCTGGTAGCACTTGCTGCAGCTGGAGTTTAGTAGCTTTTGTGACATCTTCATGGAGGTCTTTTGTGAAAGGAACAATAGGCTGCTGCCTTACCTTGGTTGATTCCCAGATCCTGTGGGCCTGCTTTCATAGCACACAGTGGTGTGTGGAACCGTAGTGGTGGGATCATTTAATGTGTCGTCTTGGGATTTCATATATGTGTTCACTTGGACTGTGGAGCTGTGTCCTTGAAGGACAGAAGTTATAATAAAATAGCTGTAGAGAAGTGAAAGAGCCTGGCAGTTCAGTTGGGCCATTAATATATTTGAGCTGAAGATCATCCTGAAGTCCAAGGAAAATGAAAGTTCATGCTAATGGTGAAGTGCATGCACAATAGTTCTAGCGCTTCATCGAAGTTTTGGTTTTCCTGCTCTTAAAGTTTACTGTCAGTCTGCATATGACAAGGACAATGATCTGGGATTGCCATGAGCCATATAATGGAAAAAAGGCTAATACTACTCATGTCATCAGATCAATGGAAAAAAGAGGAGTAAGATGGCAAATATGCCTGCAGTGCATCCTATCAGAAGCTGCAGGGTTGATGAACAGAGACAAAATATTCCTCTAGATGATCACATATTCTTGTAAATTTTCCTGATAATTTTGAATATTTTATATTACTCTCTCACGTCTCTGAAATTAGTAAAATAGCCTGTCTTTTAACTGATACACAAAAGCTAGAACATAGATGAGGCTTCTATGCAGATCAGCTTGAGAAAGTAACACGTTCAAAGGTGGTACTTTTATTCCCAAAGTGTAACTTTACAGCATCTCTTCTTTTTAGAATCTTCTCTGTTTATTATGAGTCAAGTTTCTTTAAATGTGCAAGATTTATAATTAGGCAGACCTTTCATTAGGCAAAAAAACATTTACTGTAGGTTTTTCTTCTGTGTCACCTGTATCTCTGCACAGTGGTTATCACAAATCCTCCTTCCCTATCATAGCTTGCATTTCCCCCCATGTTTTTAGATTTGAAGACATTGCAAATTATAGTCATAATGATTTATAATGAGAGTTTAAGAGTTCTGATTTACTTAGAAGTAATTGCTTTTGTGAAGCAGACAATAAGTATTTTCTAGGCTTTATATTGAGCTCTATTTAAAAATCAGACCTATTCTAAATGTGTAACTAACATCAACTATACAATGCTTTAAAAATGCAGAATGGGGAGGACGATCAACTGAAATTACAAAATGTAAACCTCTAGAAAACAGATCTTGAGAGTGAAGACAAACAATTTGCACACTTGTTTTCATATACCTTAATATGAAAGATTTAGGGAAAAAAGATATGCAAAATCTTTATAAAGTTTATTTAAAAATATTAAGAGAACACTTGTACTAGTTTTATACATTAAGATATTGTCATCTTAATTTGCTAGTAGGAATTACTTAATTCAGTCAGGTTTTTTGTTTGTTTGGTTGGTTGGTTTTTTTAACTGTATGGAACAGATATTCTCCAAATAACAAGTGTATAAGGTGGGGTTTGCAGAAATGAAATTGTGCACACTATTTCATTTGCCTCCCCTGCCTTAACCCCCAAGGAATACTGTTTGTTCCTAAGGGCCTGAATTTATCTTCTGTTTGTGTTAGGTTAAATCCAAATATTGTGACAAATATTTGCCGTCCTTTTAAGTTATACTGGACTCTGTTGTGTTGTTGTTATGGTTGGAGATTTTTTCTTTTTTACATCTTAGACCGATCCTTGCCAGAATTTGCAATTACAGCAGACTGTGAAAGCATGGGAAGAAAAACTACTTACAACAAGTGATTCCTCTTCACATTCTCCATAGTTTTTTGCAATCTCTTATGTCAGTAAAAGTAACATTTTTCTTAATCAGAACCAACGTACCTCATTAAGTCATTAAGATAACAGGATCTCCTGTCATTCTGCTATGTTAGGAGGCTCTTGATGAAGGTAGAGACCTTCGGAATGCAAAAAGTTTTGCGTTATTGCACGTCTAAAATGCTGTCTCCTGACTATCCAAATGAAATGACACTTTTGCTACTTTTTCTTGCCTGCAGAAACATTTTACACAGCTTTGAAACTCATTGTCTGAGAGGCGAAGGAATGCAGGTTTTTGAGATTTATGGCCTTCTGCACTTCAGTTCAGCATCAAGCGCAGCAGGATCTTCAACCCTACTGAGGTTGTGGTGCATAGTGGTATATTGTGTGGAGTGTGGAGTCTCTGTGCTAAGGCAACACTTATCACAGTACAGCTGCATTCCAACCTGCAGGCTTTCGTTTGTAGCTCTTTCTTATTGCTAGATAAATCATTAAACTGATTTGTGTTGATAATTTGTGATACTATTCATTGTGATACTGTATTCTGAAATTAAATGGAAATAAAATATTTTTTGACAAGCATGAGAGGATAAGTATGTCCAACATCATATTCCTTACAACAACTACTGCATTTGCATATTTTATCTCTGGCAATAAAATCTAAAGTCAGTGTGAAATTCTGCTCTCATGCTCATAAATGCTTAGATTTGTAGATTTTTCCTTTCTCTTGCAGTTGTTAAAATACCTCTCAATAGAGGAACTTCTGGAAAGCAACTGAAGTTTTATTTTAGAGAAACAGATTTCATAGTGAGAACTTTTATTTCCTATTTTTATAGCTGTTGCAAAAGCTCAATACCTCAAAACAGATAGGGGACGTTGTAGATAAACACAATTGTGCTTTAAACTTTGCTGAGAGAGAAATGAAATAGCTTTTGATTCAATTTTACTTGTTCAAAATTAAATAAACAAACTACAACACATGTGAAAACTTGAAGGATGAGTTTATTTTACTGCGTTGTGCTGGGATTGGCTGGTATTCTTTGAGTGTTCAGTAGATAATGCTTGCTCTTGTGATGCTGTCATTGGCATTGATGCAAATAGGATAATTTATGAAAGTCTCTAACCCTAAGAAATTTTGAGACCACAGCACATGTTGCTATGAATTTTCTTTGGATCAAGCGTTAATTTTAATTGTATTCATAAATTCTTGATGTTTTTAAAAATTGAAATAATCTCTTTCTCCGTTTTTGAATCTCAATAGTCTTCAGACACAGATATGAGATTTTGATTTTGACTGTCAGCCTGTTAAATGCTCAGACTTCAGAAGGAGTGTTTTGCAATCTGTAGTATACAGATTACCCATTTAAGTAATCTGCACCTTGTCCATGGAATCATATTAAATACTGGGTTAAATAACATTTTAAATTAAATATTTAATTTCAAAAATTCATGGTGGTTTGTAAGAAATGTTGAAGATTATTAGTATAATGTTCTTTGATAAATGTGTTTGGATATCATGGGCACTTCTTTTGTAGGCAGTTCAAACTCTCTGTAGAAAAGTGAAATTCCACAATACATAAGTATATTTCTGTCTGAACACTTAAAAGGTTCATCTTGAAAACCATGGAAGTATGAGCCTGGCACAGCATTAATCCAGATAATGATATCAAAATAAGAACTGTCTTACAGATTTTATGAGTTGAGAACTTTTTTTCCTACAAATATTTGAACATTCATGGCAGGTAGTGTTCTCACACATTATTTTAAAAGTGAGACATCTGAGGCATCTAAGCAAGTCCAGATTTTTAAGAGGCCTCTGCTTTAAAATGGATGCGTTTGTTCATGTAAATGGAATGAACCTTTGGCCTGCAGCAAATTAGTGTAAGCCATAAGTGACCTTGATGTTCCTTCTGGCTTGATCTTTATTATTGCTGTGGTTGTTTCCTTTTGGTGTTTTTTTTTTCTCTTCTTTTTTTTTACCTATATTGTCAGAACACAATTATTTGTTGTGTGTATGTTCAGTAATCACAGTTTATCTCTACATGGTTTACAGAGAGAGTTAGAAGCCAACAACTATAATTACATCCCTATTCATAGCTTAGCAGTGAACTAAGAAAGCGATGTTAAGGTATGCCATTGATGAAGTACATCCACTAAGAATTATAGGGTAAAATCATTGCTATATATTCTCTGGTTTAATGATAATTATTACTTACATTTGGTTTTGGGGTGTTTATCACTGCCTGTTTTGTTTATATGACCACATTAAGTGTTTAAAATTCTGTTTTATGAGTATCTTCTTATTGTATTTTTTTTTTACCACTTCTGCCTTCTGACTCAGCAAAACTGATAACAGATAGTAACTTTCTACAGTAATCTGGCATGTGTCCTTTGTGGAAACAGTGATGTTTTTACCACTAGTGGTGCAAGTTTTTAAACAAAAAAACCCCTTGCACCACTGTATGTGTATTTACATCACATACATGAAAGTTCAATGTTAAGTGTCATAGACACTATTCTCTACTGGCTTACTTGCCCACGTTCAAAATATTTAAATGATGCATCAGGCTGTAAGGTTCAAATGAGTATAATTGAGACTAATATACAGCAGGTATTCTGTAATAGTAGAAGCCTTAATGTTTAGGGATCCAACTCAATTGCACAGATGCATTTACATGTATAATTATTTTTTGTTATTTGGCAGTTAAATTTGAATGTTCTGTGAATATGTAGAGTACATTTGTTGTGGTTCCTGTTTTTTTCTTTCTTTCTTTTTGCCATAATCAAGCATGTATTTAAATATTTTCTTACTTAGCCAGAGTTGAACATCATCAGCACCACTGGATGAAAAGATGTAAATCTTTCATCATTTATATGGTGAAAAATGTTTAGCCAAATAAGGAAGAGTTGACCATACACACAAGAGACAAGTCTAAGTGATTAGGAGTTACTGGAGTCTAAGTGTATATGACAGGTAGCAAGAAGTCTAAAGATAATATAAAGAGTCTTCATTTATTGCATTAAGCAACTTTCTTTAGGCTAAATAAAAAACGTATAGCAAATTGGAAAGGAAACTTTCATCTCCAGTGTCTAGTCCATGTGCCCATTCAAATGGGCCACATTACCCTAGTCTCATTTTGAAAATTAGGGCTAGTTTCCTGCCCACGTTTAACAGTATGCCTCCTGTTGGTTCTCTGAGATTCCACTAGACTCTCTCTTGCATTAATACTGTGTGGGATCACCATATTGGCATCCAGTTTTAGAAGGAAAACTACTATTACATTTTCAAGCATGTTTCTGGACACTGCTACCAAGTGTGTGATTTTTGTGATTCTGAGTGAATATGACATTTTTGTCACAATCTAATTCTTATGCAAAGAAATCTGATCTTCCCTTCTAGGTAAATGCTTTGTGGTAAACTGGTTTAGCCAGCAGTTACGTTAAAAAATAGAAGCCAGATTAGGACATATAGCATTTTGTAAGAAGACCTGACAAACTTTCTCTTTGCTGTTTAGCCAGCCAGGGACATTGCAGCAACTACAAGGCGCTCAGTTTTAGCCACCTAGCTCATGGCACACTAATACTGTTGCCTATGAAATACTGTGTATATACAAATTGGTCAGCATCAAGAATAATGTTGCCAGTGGACCAGGGAAGTTTTCCTTCCCTTGTATTTGGCACTGGTTAGGCCACAGCTCGAGTACTGTGTCCAGTTCTGGGCCCCTCAGTTTAAGAAGGATATTGAGTTGCTGGAGCGTGTCCAGAGAAGGGCAACGAGGATGGTGAAGGGGCTGGAACCCAAGCCCTATGAGGAACGGCTGAGGGAGCTGGGATTGTTCAGCCTGGAGAAGAGGAGGCTCAGGGGTGACCTTATTGCTGTCTATAACTACCTGAAAGGAGGCTGTAGTCAGGCGGGGGTCGGTCTCTTCTCTCAGGCTCCCAGTGACAGGACAAGAGGACACAGTCTTAGGCTGCATCAGGGGAGGTTTAGATTGGATATCAGGAGGAACTTTTTCACAGTGAGAGTGATCTCCCACTGGAATGGGCTTCCCAGGGAGGTGGTGGAGTCACCGTCCCTGGATGTGTTTAAGGATAGGTTAGATGATGAACTCAGTGGTACGGTTTAGATGGTTTAGACAGTTTAGGTGGTATAGATGTTAGACTGATGTTGGATAGGTTGTTAACCTAAGTAAAGGTTGGACTTGATGATCTCCATGGTCTTTTCCAACCTTATTAATTCTGTGTGTAATTCTGTGGCCTTGCAAATAGCTCCTTTCCAGCTCAAGTGACATGGTTGAGGCAGCCCATGTGCCAGGGAAGGGTAATATTAATAGCAGTTGCTTTTTCCTGTAGAGCTCGTGTCTTCTAACAGGCTCTCTTCAAAGTACCCAGCTGCCACTTAGCTATGTAGCCCACACTTGTAATATGACCTAGCACAGAAGCTCTAGCTAATTATTTTCCTTCTTTGCAAAGCCTGGTTGCCTATTTGCAGTTTGCATGAAGGGAGGGAGGGATGGGCTTGGTATGGGCTACTTTGTTCTCTCTTATTCATAGCTGAAAGGCTTTCTTATTTATTTTGATCCCTAGTCCCCCTGAATTTTTCTGAATTTTGTAGAAAATCAGAATAAACCTAAGTTCCTATTAATTTCAGAATAGTATTTTTATTGAGTTATGGATGCTTTGGATTTGAAAGGTCACTGTTTCTGCTGGCAATGACTGCAACAGTTTTTTGTTTTGTTTCAAAACAGTCCTTGAAAACTTAGATTTGGAGATACAAGAGAAGAAATTATCAGGATTTAACCTTCAGTTTCTGTCTGTTCTGACCTCTTTATTCTCTACTTAGTTTTCATTTGGTAGAAAATTGTCTCAAAAATGTTTACTGTCATAATAAAATAAGAAGAGTAATCTGAAATAGCTGAACTCACCAGGAAGTAGCAGTGATTTTTCTCAATTAATATTTGTCATAGGATTTAATGTGGTCATTCTTTTTTAGGAAGTGAAAGGAGATGTTCAGATTTAATATGTGTACCTTGTTAGCAGTGTTTTGACAAAGAGCAGCAGCTGTATAAACTAATCTTTCTGTAGCTTTCACACATGGGACTCAATTAACAATGAGCCACTTTCAGCATCCAATCCTTTGTATCTTTTAAAAATAGTTTCTTTGTTTCTGTACATTTTTCTATGTGTAACTCTCACCTCTAAACTAAGGCAAGTGACAGACTGTAAATGGACTCACCTTGCATGACATTTTATATGTGATTTATAGAAGACAATGGCACTGGTGTTTATATTCCTGGTAAATGCAGATTAAAGTGAAGATTAAAGTCTGTTATTTGCCCAACACTGTAATGATTGCAGAATCTAGAATAAAGCTTTGTTTGAAATTCCTGTGTCTCAGGTTCTGAAGTGTAGAAAATCAAGAAGCATTGCCCCAGGTATGTTGTTCAGCCTCATTGTGGTAAGCAAGAGAAGGAAGAGCTCTATAGTTATTGATTATAGAAAGCCTTTGAACTTATGGTATGCATTGTAAGAAAGTCTGTATTTACCTATGGCACAGTCAAGGCACAGGACTGGATAACTGGGCCTTTAACTAATTTCAAAGGCACCTGTGGCCAGAAATGGAAGTATGAGATATTTTCATAGCAGAAACATTTGGAAATTTTGAATGTTTTAAAATAACAGCAAATTAATGTAAGCTCCATTTTAATTGCTCTTGCTATTTGAAATTCCTGCACTAGAATTATTTAAGGAGGACATTTTCGAAATATAAATTTGTCTTTTTCAAGTGAGCAGGAAGGTGGTAAAAGGGTATAAAGACAGAGGCCAAACAATATGTAATTAATTTTTTTCTTCCACCTAGTAAAACTTAAGTAAAGCTTGAACTGCTAAATTCAGAGTAGGCTATTGCCACTACTTGCCAAACAGTACATGCTGGTGCATCTGTCTAATCTATATATGAAAGCCACAAACAGAAGCACATTATTTGGCACAGCACCAGAAGCATGCCTCAGCACACTTCTGGAGACTCTTCCAAATGACTTACTGATTCAAAAATTCAATGCTGTTTGCCTGTGTGCACGCACTAAGTATCTGGAGGAGATAAGCATGAACTGTGCCAGAAAACTAGGTGTGTTATATTTGAATTTGGGATATGATGATTAATTTACATAGAGTTCTAGATGTGTTGCAAAGGTGGGCTTTTTTGCTTGTTTGTCTTGGTTTGTTTGTTTGTCATTTTGTGTGTGAGGAATAATGGTGTTTCCCTCTTGAGAAAAGTCACAGAGACAATGTACATGAAATGTTCTGGTGTTAAAGATGAATTGTTTGTCAGAATTGCATTTTTTTCCCCCAGTTACTTTGTTTTCTGCTACTTAATCCCTCTTTTCCTGTTGAAGTTTTTAGAAATGGGGTTTGACTTCAGTTTAGAGACCTCAAAACTAGAGTACGCACTCATCCATGAAATAAATTCTCTAGTCAAGAAATCATTTTTCCTTCCATAGTAACCATTGTTCCTTATGTTAATCACCTTAGCCTCTGGTACATCTTTTATTTCAAAGTGAAGTGTTTCAAATATTCAGATAAATTTAAGGGGGCAACTCTGTGAAACAGCTGAGATGACTTTATGAACAACTTCTAGAAAAAGGGACCCTTACCATCAGGCTGCTCCCACAGCTTCCCACAGAAGCCTTCTTTTGCCCTGACATTGATTGTTGTTTGTCTCATTGCCTGCTAATTTCTGTTTTGTGCTGTCAGCAAGTGTTTAGGTGATCAGTGGATGAATTTAGTCTGGAAACTCATCTGGTGAAAACATTGCATTTACAAAAAGCAGTTGTAATGTTTTGACGGTTTGAAATGCAATGCAATGAAACATCGCAGGGAAGTAACAGAGCATTTAATTTTTTGAAGGAGTGTGAGTTTTCACTTCATTTTTAAAAGAGTAAACTCTTTTAAATCTCTTGTCTTATTTGTTTCTCTCATGCTTCTTTGCGTCTCTAGACATTAAAATACAAAAAATAAAGTAATTTATTCTGTGTTATTCCACCGTAAATGACTGTTGTAGGAATAGAAGAGGAAAAGGCACTTTAATTCCAAAGCCAATTTTCCAAAAGTGTATTATATTATACCAAAGTAGGTATCCTAGTAAATCTAGTTTTAGACAAGTCTTTTGTGAACAACCTTATTTTTGATTGTATATTTTCATTGTATTTCTTGTATGTGCAAGAAAATGAGGTAGATGCATCCATACTCTTGTTCATCCGTTTGTGCATTCTTCAGCAGAACAATGACAGACATTTTATAAACACTCAGAGAAATCTGAATTTTCTTAGATTTTAAAACTTTGCATGTGGAATTATTGTCATCTAACAGTTGCAACTGTAACAATACCTTTTATATTTCTTTTTTTTTTTTTTTTTTTGATTGATGAACAGAGTATGCTGAAAGGTAAAAGTGATGAAAGATGACTTATGCCATAAACTGAGATTCTGGCTTTTAGTCTGGACACTACTTCTAGGACAGACAGGCAATTACAACACATTCTGTTGCAACAAGAAAGAGAAAAAGCATTTTTTGTCTTTTCTGAGTGTGGTAGGTTGACCTTGGCTGGCTGCCAGATGCCCACTCAGGTGCTCTCTTACTTTACCTTCTCGGCAAAACAGTGAATAAAATGGGACCAGAAGCTGGTGGGTCGAGATAGAGACAGGGAGGTCACTTACAGATTACCCACACTGATAAACATACTCGATTTGAGGAAAATTAATCTCATTTATTGTCAATTAAAATGGAGTTAGATGGTGAAAACTACAGAAAAAAACTATTCCTCTTTCCTCCCCCTCTCCCCACAGCCACTTCTTTGTATCAGCTTCATTCCTTCAATCCTGACTCTTCTACCTTGCTCCACTTTCAGCCCAAGCGGTGCGGGAGGATGGGGAATTGGAGTTGCATTCAGTCCATAATAGTTTCTCTTTGCTTCTCTTCCCTCCTTTACCTCTGCCCCAGTACGCATCTTCACCATGGACTAAAATCCTTTAGGAAATACCCACCTGCTCAAATGTAGAATCCTCCACAGCTGCATTGTGTACATCTGAGCAAGAGGAGAATTACTGTGTGGGCGAATACATTTCCCAGAAAGATTGTGGAGTCTCCCTCACCAGAGATTGCCAAAAGCTCAATAGACACAACCCTGTGTAACATGCTCTATTGGGACCCTGTATGAACAGAAAAGTTAGAGCAAATTACTTCCCATGGTTCCTTCCAACCATCCATTCTGTGATTTTGTGTGATCTGCTCTGGTGTGGTCCTTTCCACAGGCTGCAGGGAAATACCTGGTCTGCCACAGTTCCTGAAGCCCCTCCTCCATATCCTTCCTCTGTGAAGTTGGCGTTTATAAGGCTGTTTATCACATTTTTTTTTTCATTCATCTTTGTTTTGCTCTTTGTTACCTGCATTTTCCTAGAAGCACCTCCATCCTGGCTAAGAGTCTCATCTGTGCCCTGTGGTGGGTCTGTTTGAGCCAGCTGGAGCCAGGGCAGCCTCTGTCTCTTCCACAGAGAACACCCCTGTAACCACCCAATGCCAACACTTGGACACTAACGCAGTCAGCATTAAAGGATGTTGTTTCCTGTTGCCAAGGGGCGTTAAGCCTTTTCTTAAAGGTAACAAAGAAGGAAGTGAGAGACTTCTATTCCTCCTTCATATTTCTTTCAAACTTGCTGCATTAACCTAAGCATACATCAGATATACAAAGCATCAGAGATGTATTCTGCTTGAAATTTTTCAAAGCCTTGATATGGAACAAAAAGACTTTAACAATTGCACTCACTTCCTTGATCATTATTTTCAAACGTAGCTATACATGTGAAGGAGGATGAGATTTATCAGCAGTTGTTTCAGCTGAGGTTTTGGGTGACCTTACATCATGGAGGTGTGAGTAAAATCTGAGTTAGTATAGGTAAACAGCTTTTTGGCATCTGTGTGGGAAACTGTGGTTTAGTATTACAGGACCGATTTATTAATTTCAAAACTTTTGATAGAAAACTTTGCGTTTGCCTACAGACTTGTGGTTGGAGGCTCCAAAACTAAATACTATTACTCTTCATTCTTCTTTTCCACCCCTTCATCTCCCCCAAACAACAGAGAAATTTAGGGCAGTAGTGGGGTATATTAATTATTCCTCAGATGGTTTTAGGGTTTTCTCTCTGTATGGAAAGCTGGTTAGAGTAAGCTAAATAAGCACAGCTGCAAACTTGGCTACTCTGTTTTACACTCCAGTAAAAACTTTGTACCAGCGTTTGGTGTGAACATTCTCAGCTTGTGCTGAGTGCCTTTGTGCAGAGAAATTTATTGTGTTGGAAGAGTTTAGTAATACGATGGCATTGCTAACTCCGGACAATGCTGCAGTGGTTGCCCAGGGTAAAAAGACCATTAAATGAAATACATCTTGGAAGCTACCACATTTTACTGTGTAACTGATGTGGATGAGCTGCTGAAGAGAGAATTCTTCTGTTTATATGTACTTCACATTTAGTACTTTTTAAAAGAAGACTGAAAACTGACTTATTTGCTCTAAAAGTCCATTGGTAATGCCAAAAATAAAATGTAGTTATATTTTCTTGTAACATTTAATAGAAAAAGTAGTTTCCCAGTAAATACTTTTGTAAGGCTAACAATCAATCATCAGCAGAATTGGAATTAAAAATTTGTGAAAGAAGTACATGAAAAATAACATGAAAATAAACATGACAATTAATGCTGTTCTACAATAATGCTGTTCTACAGTTAAAGGATGACAAAAGTGCATCTGGTTTAATAATGTAATGATTTTTGTATGTACCCCTAATTCAAATCAAGGAAGTTAATTTCCTAAGATAAATTTTCTATTAAAATGGTATAAAAGATAAGATCTTGGCTTGATTTTCCAGTTTAGTTGTTTCAATAAATCCTTCTATGGTTGATAATAAATGTAACAACATATGTGTTCAGATCTGTGTATAGATTTTTCAAATACTTCAAAGATTCATTTTGCATGCAGCCATTCAGAGTGTAAGCTGTCTGTCCAGGACCTTGAGTTCTCTGGGAATTTGAGTTGGATTCTCCAGTTTCATTAGTAAGCTTCTTGTTGATTCCTGCCTGAATGGAGGTCAGTGGCAAAACTGCTTTGGATATCACTAAGATGCTCCAGCTTCTCATGTCCTGGATTAAAACTCTCAATACATTTGCTTGTCTTCTGGTCAAGTAAGGCTTTATCATGTTTGTAAGACACTTTGAGCACTTGGATAAAAAGCAGTGCAGTGGTTATCAGTATAAAATCTTCAATTCTCTGTGGTTATTACATTGTGCTGCATTGGAGACTGCTGTATTACCTTGTTTCTAGAATGGGAAATGACTGTGGTATTTCAGAGTTTGTGGTTTTGGAACTGTCAGTAAATCCTGATAAGAAGTATATGCAAAAATCTCAAAACTATGGATCAAGTTTTTGAGGTGCTTTGTGTTCTGTTTTGGCCTGCTGACTGGGGGCAAGTTTTTCAAATTTTACCCGTATAATACTAATTTGAAGCAGATGGAAAAAATATGCCTTTTTTCTGAAGTCTATGAAATTGAAATGAAAATTTTGGTACTCCGGTAGAGCCAAAAAAGAAATTCATTGTGTTCTCTTATAAAGTAATAAAATCTTTATTTTTAAGGACTTTGTTGTCCAAACATAGGTCCAGTTTTATAAGTGCAGTTTTGTGTCCTCAATTACGCCTAAAATCTTATAAATCTATTGTCAGCTTGGTGAAACTGGGGGGGGGGAAGGCTTCTGTTGTGTCCAAAAATGGGTTTGCATTTGTGAGTAAAGCACTGATGCATTGCTTTGAAAGAATGGAGTCCAGCCATTTTATTTCACAGATAGAGAGGAAGAATGGTCCCACAATGGGTAGTATAGTCTAACAGCAGACAACCATTGGCAGTAGTGCCACATTTAGTCCTGACATGAGTTTTGGTTTGGCTTAATCATAGTGAGATACTTTGCTTTTTAAAATAGTTTTGTCACTCAGCACCAGAAATATACACCCTGTTGGTACAATCTGTAATTGAGTGTTGCTCAGAACAGAAATAGAAAGTATAGTTAGAGACAGGACAACACGTTTGGGCACTCCTTATCACTAGCAGTGGTGGAATGGCTTTATAGTGTCTCCTTTTTTTTTGGCACTGAAGGATGCTGTATCAAAGGAAGAATTTATGAAAACGTGAATAAAAAGACTGCAATAAATGCAACCTGCAAAACTTAAATCTTCCAGATTTAGAGCTTTTTTCCCTTTTTATTCTGTGCTGATGCTAGATGTCCCCTTCTCTTCTCTCCTGCAATTCAGAAGAGGTCTGTAGTAGGGTTGGCTGCTGCAGTGTCCTTTCCAAACAGTGCTGTGGTTCAAGTACATGCTAATTAATAATGTTGACCCTGGACAAGTTTCAGTCTGAAAATGGTAAAAACTGCCCTCAAAAGACTAGGAGCTACTAGTTTTTTGAAGATTAATCAGTAAAAATCCGGAATGAGAGCGTTGTCAGATGTGCCTTCTGAAAAATGTGGTCTCACTGGTATAAAATACTAAGGGTTTAGTCTGGTTTTTGGTGAACTGGTGTCTGTTCTGTAGAAAAGCATCACTGCAATTGTTGGTAATCTCCGCAGAGAAACTCAAGGATGAATAGACTTGGTTAACTGAACAATTGTTGCTATCTTTGATGTGTTTCCTTTAGAAAATCATTAAGATAAATTGATAGGTCTGTGAGAGAAAACTACAGTCACTGTTTGTCTGTGATTTACTCTATAGTTGCGAGATTTGAGCCATTAGTAGGCCTGTGTGTGCTACTTCTAGTTGTGTTTTACATCCCTACTCTCCATTCAAACCTGAACAAACTGAGCATGTAGCGCATTTGGTCCTTTCCTATTAAGTCAAAACTGCCATAGGGGCCCTAAAGTATTGGAACTTCTATAGACAAGTTGCATGGTTAATGGCTGCAGAGAAGTGAAAGTTTGCAGTACTGCCTCTGGTTCTTCACGTTCAAAGTGGCATGCAGGCTGAAAGTTGCATGGACAAACAGAATAAAATCGTTTGGCACTGCTCACACAAGTAATGTTAGTTCCAAAGGAATGGAGAATTATGCCTTTTGAGGCTAAAACACTTTTCATACCCAAAGTGACACTTTCAGTAAAAAATATATCCATATAAAGAAGAAAAGGAATATTTTTAAAATGAGGACAAATTATGCAGAACACATTTATCAATAAAAATTTAAAGAGGAAGTAGTAATCGCAGGACTTTTTTCTTAATTGGGGTGTTTTTTTTTCTTTTGTGGTTGCATGTTAATACTGCTGGTGCTGACACTATCTGCAGCTATGTACAACTGGTTTTGAGCAGGTTTGTGTTGCTGTGATTTTTTTTTTTGTTTCCTGCTTCATTTCACAAAAATGTCACTCCTTGTACATATAACCACTTTCTTGATCTGATGTCTTTGTGCCTTCAGATACAATCTGGAATTCTTTGTCTTATCTCTTTAATGCCATTGGAGGTGAAAAAAAGGCCATTTCCCTCTTGCTAATTATGGTCAAGTGACACATTATATTGTATTGTAGTTAACAGATTCAGGGGCACCAAGAACCTTTAGTTTTGTCCCTTGGGAACAGGACTTTTCCTCTTTTGCTCAGCACCAGGAAACTTGAACATTTGTATTTTCAAGACCACGAACCAATGGGAAGGAAGCAGGGTTGGAGATGTGTGCAGAGATTAAGTGGATGTGCAAAGAAGTCTGTTTTGTAAATATTTAGGAACTGCAGAATTTGGAGAAAGGTGCACTTTAGCTGCCATGTCCTGTGGCAGTTCCAAGCGTTCAATGATAGTGTTTCTAGATCTAGCAACCTGTCAGAAAAGTCCGTGTAGAACTGTTTTTCATATGTGGTTATCACAGATCACCTTTTTTTGCGTAACGATTCCTTCATGTGCTTTAGCATACATAACGTGTATGCAGTGCATGTCTCTGTCTGTGTTTGTGTGTGGGTGCACAGGCTTTCATATACTCTGCATTTTTCTGGAATACCTATTTATTATCCATCAAGTTAAAGGAATTTTGTAACTGTAGGAACTAGTTGTTAAAAAATAGCTTTAAAAATGTTTTTGCCAGTTTAGCATAAACTCTTTCCATTCAGATATCACATCTGCAAACAGTAGTCCAGATTTAAATTTAGAACCATAAATTCTGTGTCTCCACTTACTTTAATTTCTGATGAGATAACGTTTTGGGAAAAATGCACAGAGGCTTCAGATGAAAGTCAGATTTGCAAGGTATTTTGTAATTTGATGATATCACTCAAACTTTTGTCATGCACATTGTTGTAAGTTCAGTTAACAGTGTACTAGGTGAGAAAAATAATCCTTTTCTTTTCTTCCTTAGGTCAGAGCCCTCTAAGCATATTAGCTCAAGGCCAGATTCAGTGTGATTCACGGCTATGCTTAAGTTCTTCTGCAAGGCAACATGTCCTAGAGCAGTGTATAATTTGTGAATTTTTACAGTAAGAACAGAATCAGCATATTTCTGCAAATTACACACAGAATTACACACAGAATTAATAAGGTTGGAAAAGACCATGGAGATCATCAAGTCCAACCTTTACTTAGGTTAACAACCTATCCAACATCAGTCTAACATCTATACCATCTAAACCATTTAAACCATCTAAACCATACCACTAAGTTCATCATCTAACCTATCCTTAAACACATGCAGGGACGGTGACTCCACCACCTCCCTGGGAAGCCCATTCCAGTGGGAGATCACTCTCACTGTGAAAAAGTTCCTCCTGATATCCAGCCTAAACCTCCCCTGACACAGCCTAAGACTGTGTCCTCTCGTCCTGTCACTGGGAGCCTGAGAGAAGAGACCGACCTCCGCTTGACTACAGCCTCCTTTCAGGTAGTTATAGACAGCAATAAGGTCACCCCTGAGCCTCCTCTTCCCAAGGCTGTTATTTGGATTTCTTTATCAGTGAATAAAATCTCTACATGTATAATTTTTCCTAACCCTAACCAAAAAGTCCATTACACTATAATCACTTAGAAAACTGTTGTTCTTTTTTGCTTTATTTCTTTGCAGTTTTTCTGTTTTTGGGGAGTTTTTTTAATATTTTTTTTTTAATTTGTGATATAAACTCTTGGATCAGTGTGCACATATTGATCAGACAGGGCAGGAACAGGTTGTGGGGATGGCAGTGGAATCAGTTCTGTGGTAGGGAGTGTGAATGTAGCAGGGAGGAGCACGCTTAATTTTTCTGTCTACAGACCTAGTCATATTGTGGAGGATGCTGTAGGCTTCAATGTCAACATATCAAATCTCCATGAAGAGGATTTCTCAAAAAAAAAATTAAAAAAGCAGAGTTTTGAGAAGACAAAATGCGAGGCTTATCCTCCCAGGCATATAAATCTGTGTAGGACAGCCTGTCTCTGTGATTAATATTTTTCCTGTTTCCTCTTTATTCTGCAGCACTGACACATGCTGGTGATAGTAATTTATTTTCTATAATTTGTAACAGTCTTTATTTGGCAAAAGTAAAGCTGAGACTTCCCTTTTATGGCTCTTAACTTTAGGTTAAATGATAAAAGTTGAGTAAATCAAAATCTTCCTTCAAAAAGGAAAAGTAATTGAAGTAAAACCAAATAAAAATGAGTAGTTATAATGAGGTTTCAACATATTACTTGAAAAATATGGAGAGACCAGACAACCAGCATCATCTTGTCTGAAAGCTAATTCTACATTTTTTACCAGAAATAGTACTGGAGGTTTTTATTTGCAAAGAGTGGTGTTTACTACTAACACAGTGACTAAGAGGCAGTAATAGGAGAAGTGATATAGGTGAAGATGATCTGTAACAAGTAATTTCCCATCCACTTTTTAGGTTGTGTTTTGTCGTTTACTTAGAAAATGTTTTGTGCTTCTGTAACTGATAAAAAACTCCTGTTTGTGGTAGAGACATTTCTTGAAGGTGAACTCTTCATAACAGATGCTACTCAGTGATTCTGGGTCCTTTTCTGGAGGAAGTGCTGCTGACAACAAATGACTAAGACTAATGCAAGACAAAACCACTTTTACATTTATGTATTTAGTGCCTGACATATTTTTATTCACTGAACTTAAATACAATACAAGAGTGTGTTAATGTTTGTTATATCTATTACTTGATTTTTACAAGAGTCTGAGAATTATTTAAAATGAATTAGCCATCAGTTGCACTTTGCATTTAAGAACCACTTTTTAAAGCGAAGTATAGGGTGAGGTACAGGGTTGTGCCTTTTACAGTGAAAAATTTGTATGCCTTCCAGAAAAGTATTGCAAAGTAGAAGAAAATGCATAGCATATCTAAGAATACCAGAGACATTTAGAAGTGTAACAAGTGAATGCATGGTTTAACCTTTTTAGTTGAATTCATACCTGTATTTGAGAGAAAGAAACTATCATTGACATGAATTGTGGCAAAATGATCCAATAGCTTCAATAATCAGATTAGTAGGCAACATGTGCATAAGATGTGTGGCAGTGCTTTATCCTTTACAATCTGAGCTTAGTGAAATCTGACCTGCATATATTTTATCTTTTGAATATTTTATTTCTTTTGTGATTTTCTGAATAGTTAAAGTTTGGCTGAGATGTTAGGCTTTTTTTTTTGTTTTTGCTTGGGTTTCTCCTCCTCCTCCCTCCCCTAGTATTTTCCTTACTTTAGTCCTTGTTAAGTGTGATAATATCTGTAGTTATGTTATATGTGCTACTTTTGGAATAACTGAATTGAGGTGGGGGTAGGGGGTGAAGGATGAGAGAAGATTCACCAGGTTGCTATGAAATCTTATGAAAACATGCAGATTTACAATCCTGCTATGAAGATCAATGTGTTAATATGTTTTTCTTCTCCTTTTCTTCATAAAGCCCACACAGAGGTGTAGAGATGTGTTCTGCAGCAAAGATTTGTCCACTTCTAGCCTGTTTCCCTTAGTTTTGGCTTTGGACAAATGCACATTGTCTTTGGGTAATGCACATTTTTAATAACTGAGTTGTGGTAGGTTAGATGTTTTTCTTCTGGACTTTTTTATTTCCCTCCTCTAATGTGAAGTGTGTTTATTTCTATGTGTGACAAGTCTGCAGTCATGTGTTCTTTCTGAGTTACAATGATTCAGATGTCATAATTAATGTGATGAGCAGGTGGGGGTTATTAGTCTTGTGCTTCACTTGCTAATAGCTGCACAGCTTTTCTAAAGTACTCTTTCAACTAAGGAGGCATTTCTTCACATAGAATAAACAGTGCAGCACAAAAGCCTCAGTTAGATAACTATCCATGGGTTTGAAAAGCTGCCAAGCAGATGTTGTTATTGGAGCAGGCCCAGACGAGATTGGGCAAGGCAGATGCGAGATGGGGGAGGAGGTTACACACAACCCAAGCGCTTTCACTGCAGTGGCTAGAGACTGGGAGGCTGGGAGGTGTCTTCCCATAAACCAAATCCATTCTTCTCTAGCCTCATGTTCATTCCTCAAGACCCACCCTTTAACTGTTAATAAATGAGGAGGAAGCCCCCTCCCCCTGCTTTGTCTTTATATCCATTTGGGAATGAAACTGAATGTTCATCCAGCAGTCACTGACTTCTGGTTTGCATTAAATCGGCTGTGTGCAATTTTTGAAGGGCCTACAGAGACTTTGCTTCATACCTATCAACATATGTAATCAACATGACTGCACTGACATTTACCAGAACTCTTAGGTTCTGCTTTATTACTATAAATTAGGTTGTGCAAATTTAAGACAAAATGCTGCTTTGTTTCCTGCCACCTCTTAATATGTTGTTTGGTTTTTGTTTTTTTTTCCTGGTGAGCTTTTTTCTTTTTTCTTAAAAAAATACAAGTATTAATCCTTTTTAATTTATATTCTTTTAAAATAAAAACACTTAGAAAATCTAGACGATTTATAAGTGAAAGACACGTAGATTGGACTGAAAATAGAGCTGATCTGTCTTTTACCCTCTCTGAATTTCTGTCTTCTCTGTGATCCTAGGCTTTTTAGAACACATCTTTCTGTCTTCCCCTCTCTCTCAATAAAATTATATAATCCTATTTTTCATTGACTTGATCTCACGCCAGTGGTCTGGACTTTTACTGCCAAGGGATAATTTTGGATAATGGGCTATTAAAACACTTGGAACTTCCATCCTATCTTTCAAATCTGTATATACGTAGACTGTATTTCTGCGGAGCAAGAAAATCCCTTTGTTGGGAAAGATCAATGGATTGTATGTATCTGTAGTATAAATGACTTAAAAAAATAGGTGCTTGTTAAACTAAATACAATATAAAAATACCAAAGGATCTAGGTGACTATACTTCAGAACAAATAATGTTATGAGCTATTTGCTTTATGGTTTTTTTGTTACCTACAATGATGGTTTGGTGACTCTTTTGCAGACCAGTATGGGATCTGCAGCTTGTCCTACAGTCTCCCTAACTATGGAAATTTACTGGTACATAACCAGATGTACAAGCCATTTGACCTTTCATTGCCATTTAAAGTATAGTTAATTTAGATTTTAAATGTACAGAATGCTTAAAGCACATCCATATATTCTAGACAAATATGCACAATTAAGTATTTGGTATATTTGACTTCTAAACTTCGTTAGTCTTCTTTGGTAAGTATTGTAAGAGTCATAAAAGCTCAAACTAAGGGTTTATTTTCCAGAATGTTCTTTTTACTAGTTTAGAGTTGATTTTTCCAATCTGAATACGGTACATTTACATGCTTCACAAAGTAGCAAATGAGAATTACTTCTCAAATTCAAAGTTTAATTTTTTTCATGAATTAAATGAAATGCCTTGCTTCATTAGTCTAAGAATTTTTTCTCCTTAATCTTAAAAATTAACAATATTATCCATTGCCCTTCTTCAACATATCCATGGATGTTTGCTGGCCTGCTAGAAACCTTACTCTTTCAGAATTTGTATGGCTAGGATGAGGTGTAATACAATTGAAAGAGATCATCATATAACAATATTTTAAAATCCAAGTGATAAGATGCTTTTAGGAGAGAACAGCAAAGCACAGCTTCTATACACCTTCATGTGGCAGCCTGACCCAGAAACCTTTGTTTTGCCTCTTGCTGCTGCAGAAAGGTGGTATTGTAGAATTCTCCATGTATCAGTCCTTACCTTCAGGCCTTAGTTCCATTTTATCACTTTTGATTTTCTCCCTTGATTGACAAGTGTCACATGTGAATATTAAGATGTTGGTCCTTACCTGTGTTCCGAAACGGTGCTACTTTCATGTCTCATTCAGATGTATACATAAGAGTAAGACAGATGAACAAACCACTCCCAAAATCATGTATCTATCAATAGGAAAAAAATATAAAATTCTCAGATGTCCTAGGACACAAAGAAAGTCATCCTGAAAAGTATATTTACTGAAGACTTTGCTGCTGAGGTCACTTTACAATTTCATTTTGGCCTTTTAACCAGACAATTGGTGACAATTTTGTTTGGAAAGAAACCAAATGAAAATTAAAACCAAAACAAAACATTACTTGCTGAGTTTTTGTTTTACTGTTTCTAAAACAATTTATGGTTAGCTGTATATTTACAGAATTCTTTTTTTTACTGATGGTCTTTCAGTTTCTCAACTACAAAGTGTATCATAATCATGGAAAATAAAAAAAAAAGTTAAAAGAGCTTTAAGCTACATTAAAATAATTTTAACGGTCCTTAGGGAACCAATCTAATGTCTCAGCACTCTTTTAAGGGAGAAAAAACCAAGAGAGGCTAAAGTGCATGTGAAATAAAATTCCCTTCACATGTGGAAGTCTAAATACTTCTTATTACATTTTGTTATATTTATTCAAGATGTCTGTAGCCATCTCAGCAATAGATTTGAACAATAAAAGTAACAGCATATGAAGTTGGTAATCAATGAAGATGCTTTCTAATGTTACTATCTTTTTCTATTGTGAGACTTTATGACATATTTCACATAAGGCCTGAAATTTTCCTCAATGATAAAAATTGCAAGTACAATGGAAGAGATGGAATTCTATAGCAAAATATCACTCACACTGAGCAGTTAGGACTGCTTAGTTGAGGACTGTCCAGATATAAAGCTGCATGGAGCAAAGAATAATAGTCACACTTACAAGCATGCCATACAGTGACCTTGAAAAATAACAGATAATGTATATACAGAATAAGATAAATGTGGCAACAAATGGGAATCATTTACACATAAACAGGAAAATCCTAAGCAAGTTACTGGTGTAATTTTAGCTGTTTGGTCCAGAAGCTCTAACATATATGCTTCAAGAACTATTTTTAATTAATATTTTGATGAACACTGCTTGAAGTATCAATCTAATGGCTAGTTAAAGCCAGCTTTGAATCAAATGCATTTTGAAGGAGGAAAAATAGTTAACTGGATTTTCACTGGCGTTTTTTTCTGGAATTATTTTCCAACTCATCTTTTAACCTGGGATCAAACATACTGGAATAACCCGTCAGTCAGTTCTTACACTATTTCTGCTCCATTTGGGAAAAGAAAGTATTGGCTTGATCACATAAAGTTCCTAGTCCAACATTTTGTGAAACATCTTCTTATGAGGCGAGAGCCAGATATAAAACAAAAGCTTCTACCATTTGAGTAATGCCGACTGGCGGCTGTGACATTTTTCACTAAAACTGTAGAAACTGTTGAAAAAAAATGTAATGTGATGATATCTGATTTATTAATGGAAATGATACAGCTTTAGAAGTGGGTATCTTTTTTTAGGAACTTTTCAAGTGAAGTAACAGGAGTTCGTTGTTGTCTAGGTGAAATGGCAGCAGTGAGTGGTGGAAATGAGCAAACCTCGGCTATTTCTCCTTGCGTCTTTGGCATTATTTATTTCTTCTTGGAAATAAAAGTGATAATGAAACTATGAAGCCACTAGCAGATGTGAAGCAGATCTGATGCTGCCATGGTCAGCAGGTATTAGTCATTAGTCAGTCAGAAGTTGCTGGTTCTTTTCTGTGGCAAGGGCCTTTCTACAGCAAAGATATGAAGAATGATAAGCTTCCTAGTAACACATAATTTAGGTTTCCTTCAGAGGCCTGCTGTGAATGGCCGTATTAATTAGTGTACAGAGGTTTGTATGACAGTGTGCTGTAACTATAAAAATTAGTCAGCCTGAGAAAGGAGAGTTCTCTGTGTCTGAGCAACACAGTGTAAATTATCTTTGTCTATTTTCCACCCTATCAGCTTGCAAACTTATCCCAAGTTGTTATAGGTGCACAGGCCTTGTTCCTTCTCATCTGTTACTAGTAACAAGTATTCTACAGGCCAAACTATGTCCTCAATTGCACTTTTGCCTTGAGTCAATCTGTGCAGGTGTGCAACTTTAATAAACAAATGTAGCTGTAATAGGAGGTCTAGAATCTATTCCTCATGCCCTCTTTACTATATAAGCTCTTCAAAGCTAATCAAAGCAAAAATCTTCTTTAGTTTCCAAAATAAGCAGGTTGGCCCTGCATGTTGCCGGTGTTTTAACAATAAAACACACCATTTTGTTTTAATAAATTTTCATATTAGTCTTTTCAGGCTTTTTTTTTTTTTTTAATTATTTATTCCTTTGTCCCTTTTGAAGGTGAAATCCTAACACCAGTGTCCATCCCTCTCCAATTAAATTAGTGAAACTGTTTTTCACGGACTAAGAAAAAAATACGTTCAAATTGCTTAATATATGTATTTGTGTAATTTGACCACATTTTTGCAGATATTTATCTTTTCAGGGTATCATTCAGAATTTTGTATTCGGATTACACAGGAAAACCCTTCTGATCAGTTCTAGTATCTACAAAAGAGCATGCTTTCATTAACACTTAGAGTGAAAAAGAATGATGGATTTAGGGCCTTTGAGCTTTTCGCAGTTAATCATCATGTAACATAAATCTACAAGCATTTATCCCCATATAGTATGTCCTCATAAAATTATTGTGCATAGCTTACTGAGATTCTTAATTGTTGGTTGAACTATAGTCCAATTGACTGGTATTGTTAATCAGTAATGATTTTTCTTGAGAGTTGTAGGCTCGACTGCCTATGTTTTCTGCACTAAATTTGAGGATGAAGCTGCTGTAGTGTATATACCTACCTAGAAATTAATACCAGACTAGAACTTTTACATGAAAGATCATCACGATTGTAATCACAGATACTCTTTCATTCTGAAAATGCTAAAACCTTCTGCCCTAAATAAGATCGAGACCTCTAGTAATAATGCCTAACTTTTTTTTTTTTCCTCTGGCATTAAAACATTGCTTTATGCATTGCATTTTTGAAAGAAAAAACAAAATGCTGGAAAAAAATTTTGAGAACAGTTTTCTTGCTCGTCTGGCACCTTGTGTCAGACTTCAGTTCACAAAGGGCTTGTGAATAGTTTGGTAGTACCAATTAGTACCAATTGAGTGAGACCTGGTCCATCATGATTAGGTTTGCATACGGAAGTGTTCAAAAAAATCCACATCAGTTGTGGAGCTTGAATGTTAAAATGTCTGCATAGGCTTTCTGCAATGAGCATGTAAACAAGGAGATACTTAATAGAAATAAGATTTTTCTCCTAAGTTTTCTTCTTCTAACACTTAAAAAATATTTTTCAAATAAGCTTGACAGATGTTCAAATAATATAGCCAAATTCCTATGTATGGTAGTCCTGAAAGAACTTGGCAAAAAATTACATTTGAACCCCTACTGTACAACATGTTGGGACTCTTGACATAGAAATATCTTTAATGGAAGTTTTATCTGAGATTTCCACATTGACATTGTAGTGTCTTGAAAGTACCATTCTTGAAAGTGGCAGATAACCATTTTAAAAAGAATTTTTCTTTTATACTTTCCTAGACATTGACTAGTTAAAGGTGGTGAAGATGAAATTATAGCTTCAGGTGTGCTTTTTACTATGCTTGTGGAAATTCATTGCTGACTGTCGTACATAATATGTGAGGGACTTGTCTTTCTGTAACTTCTGTTTGCAGGCAGCTGTGTTGGTTTGTCTTGCCTGGCAGCATGGGCCTGTTTGCACAGGTTGTGCAGCAGGGTACACAGAGAGTGTGCTTGCACCAAACAGGCATTTACCCTTTGAGTGTTTGAGGTCACTTTACAGTGTGCTATTCTGAGCCCTGATCTTCCCTCAGCCCTCTCCTGGCCTCTGTCCTCCCCTCTCTCCTTACCATCTTTGATTTTGGCAACAAAAGTTCATTCCATAGCTCAGGTCAGACAGAAATGATGCATTGCATCACAGCTGCTTTTATGAAAGTGTTTATTTCATATCTGAAATGTTTTTATATACATTTGCTCTGCTATGACTTGCAGAAGGAGAAAGAAAGCAGTTTTACTGGAGGCAAAACAGCCACCTGTGAAAACTAATTGCGTAGGTTGTGTTGTGCTGGTATCTCTGGGAATGATCCATCAGGAAGAAAGTAAATATCCTTAATCTGCTAGGAGATCACCTGTATACCAAAATGATCCCCTTTATCAAAGTGGTGATTGAAATATCCCTTCACATTAGGGGTGGTATGTGTACAGGGAGGAAGGACTGGAAGGAAGCATAACTCTCATAAAGGCAGGTGCCTCATCCCAACAAAATGCATAAATGAATGAAAGATTGTGAACTTGAGAGGCGCTAACTAAATTGTCTCATTAAAGGCTGTAATTTAGTATGCTTGGTATACAGTTACTTTTAAAGGAGATTTTCAAAACAGGCTGCTTTTCAGCTTTGTCTTTTTTTTTCTTTCCCTCAGTGAGATGAGGATTGCAGTGTCAGATCATGCTCCTCTCCTCACTCCTGCCTCAAATTTCTGCTCTCCATCAGCCTTCCAAACAACTCATAGTAGAATTAAAAAGAAAGAATGGTTCAAAAATGCAGAGCTCTGAGGCAGTTCAGCTGCCTGCCATCTCTGGGTGTGTTCATGCAGTTGTGTGAAAGCCTGCCATGGAACACTTGGAAAAATGATTGGGGCATTTCTTCAAGGCACAGACAGGAACAACTGCTTTGTTTCTACTGCGTGATATGGTCCTCAGTGACTGCTGAGAACCTGCTGAGAACGGCTGGGTCTCCCCATTCCCATTCATTGCAAGACTGCAGTGGCTTAGGGACAGTGCCCAAGTGCTCCACGCTCAGTTCTGTAGTCCCTGCATTACCAGACAAGCTGATGATTGTACTCTGCATTAACCTTGTGAGGACTGTGAGGACTTACACCGAGGATGCTGCCTGACGTACTGAAACACCAAAAGCCAGAGTGTTTAATGAACAGGATGATTTCAGTCTGACTGTCTCTTTATTGTGTGATTGGATGACTTTTCTCTCTAATTTTTTAACCTTCATTTAGAGACAGACCATTCCAGGAAATGACCACTTTTCTGTAGAAGCATGAAAACTTGCTACTAACTCCATTCCTGTGATTTCTGACCACTGTGTAGAGATTTCAGATAGAATTTCACCCATAGCTTTTCCACCTCTATTGTTTCCCTATTTTTGAGTTGTGGACACACCACAGAGAAATTAACTTTTTTTTTTTTTTAATTACAATTAACTGCTTTTTTGATCTGCTTGCATAAATGGGGTATTTGATTGATACTTCACTACAGCTTAATCCTTGACATATGTACTCAGTGACAGTAAAATACACTACAGCAAGTTGCAAGTGTAAAACCATTTTATAGCTCTGTGTTTTAAGCAAAATATAAAATCATCTTACCCCCACCTGCTTCCTTAATCTTAAATTCAATTTGACAAAGTTAAATTTGGGAGGAAAAAACCATCAGCTGATAAAGAACTGAATCAAACTGCTGGGCATACATGCTGAGGCATACATTGTAATTTCTTTTCACTCAGAAGTTGAGAATAACAGAGTATTTAGTAACAGTAGACAGTCTGTGTATGAAATCTTGATATACTTGATATCTTGAACACTATACTATTAGCAGTCAATAACTGGGGGAATCAAAATGTCCTTGAAATCAGATATTCACACTTAATATTATACCACTAATTAAATAAATCTTATCTTTGGGATTGACAGCAGTGGATATAAGTAGGAAGAGGGAAATGTCAAAATGACAGATTGTATACAGTATTGAGAGATTTCATAACATATGGGACCAAATGAAGTCATAGCACTAGTTGTTTAGTGGCAGTGAAGATCATGTGTCATTAATAATGTACGTTTTTCAGTAGATGAATTTGGCTGCCTTGTATTTTTACAAGGCTCGTAGGAATTAAACTAGGGCACAACAATTAGCTTAGATGGATTTTGAAAGAATGCTAAAATCCTGAGTGCCAGCTCCTTGCTTTGTATTCCTGGATAGTCAGATTTTCAAAAGATTTGCCCAAAGTCCTTGGATTTAATTTGTGGGTAATGAATCATGGTTTTGCTTAGTTTGTATATAGTTGAGCTATTGTACTGTGCTTTTCCCAAGAATAACTGATATTACTCTAAAAAATATGCATGTAAGTTAGTTTCTGATACTGTATGATAGGCATTCCTTTATTCTAGGATTTAGAAGAATATACACTGTGAGCCTAATTGCTACCAGGTGAAAGGGTATTGAAGCTGAATACCAAAAATTATGCCCCCCCCCCCCATAGAAAACAAACCATGTGCTGCTTTTGTTCTTCAGTCTTGAAAATTAAATTAATGACAGTTTTTACCTCCCTTGGTTATTACTGGATCATTGCTTTTTTAACTTATGTAATTTTACATATTATTTTCATTTTACAGTCATACCTTCTTTCAAGTTAATAGAAACGGTTGGCATAGGTGCAGCCTCATACCATTTCTGATTAGACTAGGGATGAGACAGAAGGGCCACTTGTCAGAAATCTCAAATGCTAGGGAGGAGGAGGATGTTGCTGATGTCAAAGAAATCTGAGAAACACACACCTGTTGTTATTTCAGTGTGCCATGCTTCTGCTGATAATTGGCTGAGGTGTAAAGTTTTGTGATTTAACTCTATTTCATAGTTCCACGAGAGAGTTGATACGAGGGTGAACAAGGACAAGACAAAAGCCAAGAGGTTACTGACTGGTGGATTGACTTTGGAAAGTGGCAGTGGTCCCCCAAATTAAAAGGAGTCCCTGCATTTTTGCAGTCAGATACTGGCGCACATCTACAGAAACAGGCATTTGAGCCAAAGTGTTTTGGGACTGTATTTGAAACCCATCTGCTTTTGTCACAAGGCCATCCTGACATTCTTACTTTGTCAGCCAGAGATTTTTTTTTGTTTTGTTCCCAGCTCTGTGTCTGTGTTGTGAGAATTCCTGGCTTCATAAACTGTTTTGGGCAGCTGTGTTAGGCCTGAGGCTTGACCTCAGTGTTTAAAGCTCATTTTTCTGTAACAGTCATGTTAGTTTGTATCTTGCATCACTGCCTCATTTGAATCTGACACAGATACTACGTAACAGTGGTCAGAAGCAGTAGAATTTGGCTTTGTGAGAATTACTGTAGCATCTGAAGTCAGCCATTTCTCTGTATGTTCCTTTTGTGATAATAATATCTGCCCTGCCTTGCAGCTTTAGGTGAAACAATAAAGCTTTGCGACTGAAAGTGGAGGAGAGTGTTAGCTCCGTAATTCTTTCTTCCCCTATTGTAATTCATTGTATTAAGCATCTCTTACTTTATACATAGTTTCCCTTCTTCTTAGTAGTTATTCTTCATGAAGTCTAGAGGACTTTCTTAATCACAGCATCATAGAATGGTTTGTATTGGAAGGGAACCTTGAAGCTTATTTAGTTCCAACGCCCTTGCCATGGGCAGGGACATCTTTCATTAGGCTAGGTTGCTCAGAGCCCCATCCAGTCTGGCCTTGAACACCACCAGGAAGGGGACATTCACAACTTCCCAAAGTAACCTGTTACAGTGCCTCACCATAAAAAATTTTCCCCTAATATCTAATCTAAACCTACTCTCAATTTTAACCCATCATCCCTTCTCCTGTCACTACATGCCCTTGTAAATAGTCTTGCCTCATATTTCCTCTAAGTTCCCTTCAGGTACTGGAGGGCCACAATTAAGTCTTCCTAAAGCCTTCTCTTCTACAGGCTGAACAGTCTCAATTCTCTCAGCCTTTCGTTGTTGGACAAATTCTTCATCCCTCTGATCAACTTGGTGGCCTACTCTGGATTTGCTCCAGCAAGTTGATGTCCTTTCTGTGCTGGGGGCCCCAGAGCTGGATGCAGCGCTCCAGGTGGGGTCTCACAAAAGCAGAGTAGACAGGCAGAATCACCTTTCTTGGTCCTCTTCTCACGGTGCTTTGGATGCAGCCTGGAGCATGGATGGCTTTCTGGGCTGCAAGTGCACATTGCAAGGTCAAGACCAGTCTCTCATCCACCAGCACCCTAAGTTCTTCTTGGCAGGGCTGCTCTCGATCTGTTCATCCCCCAGCCTGTATCAATACTAGGGGTTGTCCGGACGAAGGTGCAGCACCCCTTGATGCCTTTGGGGTATTTCACTGGTGTTTCCCTGTTGACTTCACTGAGTGATAGAGGAAACAGAACCTGCAAAGAAAAGTCCAAATCCAAAAAAACCTGCAGGATAAGCATTGCCTGTTTTTCCTCTACTTAGCCAGACTGAGGGTTCAGAACACTATCTGCATCAGTGCAGCTGGCTTGTTATACAAATGTTATTGACAAACCTGCAAACTTTTAAAATGGAAAAGAAATCTAGTTAGTTTTTTTTATCATTTCACTTTTCAAGTATTTGCACATCTACAGTGTGATTTATACTGTTGGGTGTATCAGATAAAAGTGGACAAAGCTGTGTATTGGGTTGGGTGAAATTTGCAGAGAGAGAATTTGTCTTTTATGAAAAATGTACTACTTACAAACTACTTACGTACTACTTTTCAATTTTAGATTTCCTTGTATATTAAATGAATATAAATTTTCTTCCAAGACATTTTCAGAGTTTCATTTCTGTTCTATACATGTCAATATCTACCTAGTTTCTGTTCTGCTTTACCAGACCAAATGATCTGGTATCATCTCTTTGTTCAAAAATATTTAGGAGAATATTTTACAGAGTGGAATTTGTTCAGTGTCATTGCTCTAGTAGTTTTTTTGTAGTTACATCTGGAGGCCTGAATGGATACCACTTTGTGCCCCTCAGAATCACAGAAATATGCTGCAGTGTTGAGGTGTGCCATCTTCTCTCTGCAACCCCTTGAAGTTAGTGCAGTGTTGTTGAGCTGATGACATTTGTTTGCATACCATTTGCAGCAATCTGAATGACTGGTTGTTCTGGTCTGGAGAAAACAGCGCTGACATCATGTGATTCCAGCAAAGTGAGCCACACTGGATCCTGGCCTTTGAATACCCAAGGGGCTGGCAGCAGTCTCAGGGGTTGGCCAGCAGCCCCATTGAGCTCACTAGTAATCAGTTGACTGCTGGGCTGGACAAGCTGCCCTACTTTCTCTGACAAGCTCTATCTAAGAGAATGATGGGCAGCCTGCCACTAGTGCTCTTTAGTGGAGTTACTGAAGATTAACTGTTTAGCATCTCAGCACTGGTAGTACTTCCTTTTGAAGAATGGGTGCTGGAGAAGACATTGAGTGGGGATGTCACTTCTTTTTCTCAATTATTACATATTTTAATCTTAAGAAGCAAGAGGGTTTTTTTTTTGGTTTGTTTGGTTGTTTTTTTCTTTTTTCTGAGTATGTTTCTCGCAAAATTTCTGTGATTTTTTTTTTTATTTAATAGTGAAATGTGACATTCTGCTAATTACTCAGCATTGCCAAGTTTCTACACTTCAGAAATCTCTGGAGGAAAGATAGACAAAGGAAAAATCAACTCTTTGAAATGCCCAGAACAATTGGAATTCATTTATTATGACATATGTACTCATGTATATTTTTTCCAATAAGACTTTTGGTGTGTCCTCTCTAAAAGATAAAATGGGATATTTAGGGTAGAGGGAGAGTTACATTTATGAATAGTTTTGCAAACTGGATTGTCCTAAGGATGAGACTGACTGTTGGCTATCTGAAGTGTAGTGAAAAAGTCACAGTTATCAACAAACAAGTTATATTAATGAAAAGTCTGTGATGCCCTGAGTTGGAAGTACAGTTACAGTACTGCCCATCAAAAAGCAAGAAAGTACTAAAATAAAGTCTGTAGGATTTTTTTCAGTTGGTATTTTTGCTTGATAATGATACTGTTTCCAAAACATGTATTTCTCAGAGTCAGTAACAATTTGAAACAAGCCACTGACATTTATAGGTAGACTTCTGAGAAATGCAGTTTGCTGTGTTACTATTTTGATTCAAAAGAATTAATCCAAATTTTTGTAAAGTGAATGGAAGTTTTTATTACATTGCCCTTTCTGAAAATGATGAAAAAAATAAAGGTTATTATTCTGTGTCTTTGTATTTCAACTGTTACATGTGTAGACAAGGTGTCAAATCTGTATATAGTGTAAGATGGCATACTTTTGCATTACTTATGATGCAAGTTATCTGGTTCTTCCAGTTGACTGCATTAGAAGATTATTTTCCTATCTCTTAAGAGAATGGCAGGCAGAGAAATGTAAAGACAAAATGGCATTCTGAGGATACTTTTGGAAGGTTTCCATTTAAATATTTTGTAAGATCTTGTCTGTATGTGTTATACCATCCTTTTTTCTGATATGAATGTAATACTTGGACTCTACTGATTTACAGGATATTGCTCTGAACAGCCCAGCCAGAAAGTGCCGGTTTGGAAACAGTCTTTCTACTCTTAGACCACTTACAGTGGATTTATTTTGGTTGCTTTTAGAACTCTTTCTTCTCACATTTTCCAAAACTTCAAATAATCTTATTCTTAAGTCTCTTTGATTTAGGTCATAATCAGTTCAAATGATTGACCAGTCATTGTAAAAAACTTCACTGTAACTTCATTAACTTCATTGACTAGTCATTGTAAATAACTTCAACTATCTGCTAAGAAAGGAGATGTTCTGAAACCCAATGATAAACTTGACCCACTGCTATTAGGAGATGCCTTAGGTCTTTCACCTGGCAGTATTTATTTTTATCCCATCCAACACACCAATGAGACATAGCTTCCTTGTTCACCTGGAACACAAACAGCGGTCTCCTCTAAAGATCCCTGTAGTTTTTAATCTGTTTTTTTACTTGTGGTATTTAATTGCTTTTCTGTCACAGAACACCTTTTCACTTTGAAAAGTCCAGGCATGGCAGAAAACTTTTAGTGACAGCATTTTTAATTTAAAGCAGGAATGCAAAACTGTTTAAACCTTTGTGTTTAAGCCTTTGTGAGTGTCATTTGCTATGAATGAAAAAGCGGACTGTTCATGCAGAGGTAAGATATCTATGTGCACTAAGGTGTTTTAATTTACTCCAGTCTTAATCATGGCATAAGTTGTCAAGATACTTCTGGTGGATATTAGTCCAGATTTTGAAAAGAGGATTTCTTACTTAGCTGAAGTCTTTTCTGTGTGATGTAGCCTTATAGGGAAGTATGGTATTCTAGAAACTCATGAAAACTTATTGTCCTGTAATTGGTATGCTTCCATAGTGCATTCATACATAATTCAAAAAGGAGAAATTGATTGCGTATTGCAACATAAGTGCTGATTATTAATCTTTTTTTACTTATACAATTGTGGTACTCAAGACATAACTTTACTCAATGATAGAAAAAGACTACAAGTTAATTTCTTAGCCAGTGTAATTTTGAAAAATTGTCATTTGAATTCTCTGAGAAGATTCTTTTGTGATTATGATGAAGGTGCCTGTATATCATGACAAAAAACATGCTATTTATATCTGCATTTCTCAAACCCTGGTTTTAGAAGAATGATAGTAGATCATTGCGGGAAGGTTTCTTCAGCCATTTAGCTGATTGTATCCTTTTCTCTCCTTTTTTTAGACTATTAAAATAGAAAAATGTAGTGTTTCAGTGGGCTACTGTGAATGTGAGCATTCATGGTGGGAGAGAAGAGAGAAAGACATGAAAACTTGGAAATTACTTAGTTTTACTTATGGAAAAATAATTTATATAAAATGCATATGTGCATATCCGTGGTAATGCTAAAACCTGCTACCATGGACTGTGGGTGTGCAGATACTCTACATTTTGTAGGACGTCAAGAGTTTATTAGACTAGTTTGTGAAGAAAATATCTACATTAGCTAATTTTATTAAAAATTCCCTGACTGCAGATATTGCAGATATTCCCCAGTGATTTGCGAAGCCTCAGTGCATTTCTGAACATGACATTTTTTAGAGCTTTCAGTTGCTCTATTTTAGCACTTTAGCACTAAAGAGTATTTCAGACATAATTTAAACACTTCAAAGTTTTCTTTCTCCATTTTTTTATTGAACAGTGAACTGTATAAAATAAATTCCCATGGAATAAAAGTATGTTGTAAGGTCTTCAACTGATACAGAATAATTGCTTTGTTGATTGTATATCCATGCATGATAAGATATGCATAAGAAGAAATCTGGTACAGAAGTATAAATAATACTTATCTTTAAGCCAGCATCTGTCATCTGCTTCAACAGACAGTGTTTTCTTTCATTCTTACATAAAAAGAGTGGAGAGATTTATGGAGCAGCTTTGTTTGTGCTCTGTGATGCTTAATCAATTTTTATTAAATTCTAAATTAAAACTTGGCTTTCATCGTTGGGATTTTGTTTTTATTTTTGTTTTTGGGTTTTTTTTTCCCCCATAAGTAGACATATCTGATGTATAGAAGAAGAGAAAGCTTATGACAGCCACAGAGTTTATGCAAAGGTGGGAGAGATTCAGTCCTGAACTTCTGAGCACTGTTTTCAGTGGAGCTACTCTCAATAATTTTTCAGAATCTGCATTGGGATTCTGTGTTCAGATTGTGACATTCATGGATACAACTAAACCAGAAAAACCTTTAAGATGTTAAAATCTATGAGCTCCCTATTCCATATAATTACTATTGATCTTTGCAAGAAATCTTTGAAAGAATTTTATTCTTATTAACTTGCAGATGGTATGTATGGTTCTGTTAATCAAACTGTGTTTAAAGATGGCTTTTCAACTTCATGGCAGTTTAAAACATTAGCTAATCTATGTTATACACTGAGAAATGTAAATAAGGAGTGTTATCTCCATTTTACAGATGAAGAAATTAAAGCAGAAGTGCAAAGTTGCTTAGTCAGGGTCACATCTCTTGAAGGAGGCAGAATATAGGCAACAGGAGTGCTTGAGTTTTACTCAAATCACATCTCTAACTACTGCAGTAAAAAAGACAATTACCATATGCACAATTTTATTTTCAAAGTTTAGATACATGAAATATATGGGTTATCTAAGGCAAAGAAACATGCCTTATAATTTGGTAATTTGTTCCAATGCTTCGTCATTCTTGCAGATCTTTAATTGAGGTGATTTAGTTTTGCTGTATAGTTCTTGCTATGCCATTCATGTTAAATTAATAAGATATTTATGACCTCTTATTTTCGCTCTGTGAAGATACTTACTCTAATGAAAACATTTTTCCTTCTTTTTGAAGGAATCTAGAACTTATTCTGTGGCTTCTAAGTAATGTTTATGTCTCAATTCTTCAGTGAAATCTGAAGACAACATGGTGTTTCTGTTGCTTTCCTCTTTTGAAAGAGCTACATCATGTTTTGTCCTAGGTTATGGCTGTGAGATTGTATTGTCATGCTTTGAGTGTTTCAGAGTCACAGGTTTTGGGCATATAATCCTCTATTCTTTTTTTTTCTTGTCTAAAAACATGTGGAAGAAGAACTGAAGAGGAATCATCTTCCCAGTATACTCAGAAGGATCTCGATAGATAATAAAAGACATTGCCCCTCTGGTGTCTTGAAGGGAGTTTTGAAAATAGAAATGTGAAAAGAAACATTTTTGGTTACAGTAACATATATGCTTTTGGATAGGTTGGCTTATGTCTTCTACTCACAGTTTCTGGTATGTGCCAGGTTGACTTTGAGATTGATTGTTGTCCTCATTTTACAGAGTAGCAACAGACGAGGTTTGCCGAAAAGCTGCTTCAAAAGACCCTTTTCAGCTTATCCATGTTCCTTTTAACGAATACAGCAGGCAGTAATATGAATTCAAAGTGGCTGAATGAATTAATTTTCTTTGGTGAACTGTTTTAGACAATCAGAGAAAATAATTTTGGTGATACTGGGGAAATTGAAATACAGCCTTCAGAGTTTTCACAGCTCAGCTCCTAACTAAAGGGAGGCCAATTAGTTTTTTTTTTTTTGGTGTCCTTTTGCATCTTTATCCACTCAAGACACTGCATGTTTTCTGTTCTGAACACATTAGTTCTATGTCCAATGCAGCAGCAGCAGCTTTGGAAAAAAAAAGTGTGGGGCTGAGAAACTGGAAGAACTTAGAAAGGAAGACAAATAAAGAGAAGTGTCACTGAAATTTTAAAATAAAACCGGATGTGGACATGATGTATAAGTGTGCTTTCATAATACAGTGCAACTATCTTTGTAGCTGCCCAACTATCTGCTATACTGCTGTTTGCCAATGTTCCTTCTTTTTTCTGCATGGAACACAACATAGATCTAGTAAGTTTGATGAACTGAGTTTTTGGAGCCACTGCCAAATGAGGTGGTGATGATGGCTAGAGAGGTTTGAAGTTTGAGAGTGCTTCTGACTGGAACACAGCACATACTGCATCATGCCTTTGACCATAGTGCTTTAGACGTGCCGCCAAGTGTTTCTAACAAGATAATGCTGTTACTGCATGTTGCTTTTAACTTTCCTATTGTATAGAATACATTTCCTTTTTTGTTTATGCTGCCCATACTTTTTGTACCTCTGTTAACAGTTCTGGCTATTGATAGGCTGGCAAAGTATGAGGGAGTTTCTTGCAGTTTGCTCCTCGTTATCTGACGTTGGTAGTGTAATCAGTTTGACTCCCGAAAATATGATAAAGACTTGGATGACATTTTAATGGTAGATGTTGGAAAAAAAACCTAAGGGGGAGGGAATTACTTCTAGATGTGCTAGAAGCCAATTATCAATATGGTATTATACATGTAACAATGTATCTTAACAATAGTTAGATCAAGAGTTTAGTCTTCTGCTTTGTGTAGGGAAAACCTGAGTCTTCTTTTTCATAAAATGCAAACCTTGATGCTTTTAAAATTTCATTAATGCTATTGAAATCTCAGCACTACTTCAGTACACATATATTTATAGGCTGAAACTTTATCTTTTCAAAAAAAAAAATGACATTGTTTTTACATTTGGAAGTGGTCATATGAAACACCATTGAGTGTATGCTAAAAATAAGTTCTCAAGTTGTGAAATATACAGCAATACTTTTCAGTAATAGTAAAGAAGATATAAAAAAATGTATAATAAAAAATGTATAAAACATTTTAGCCCACATATTATTTTCCTCTTGTAGTCTTTTTTATTTTTAATGCTGTTCTTTACTGAACCTTGTAATGGATCTAGGGTCTCCGTTTGAACTATAAAGTTGCCTGAATGAGTTCACTATCCTGTATCTGATGGTGATATATAATGATTATGATCTTGCAGTCACCACAGATACCTTTGAGAAGATAAGATTATATTAACTATGAATGTTTTACAGAGGTTTGTCATGCTCTAGCTGAGACATTGCACTTCTGAAATACTGTGAATTTTTAACTTCAGCATTAAGTCTTAACACTGCTTACCTCAGAGGCAGCTGCATAATCTGTGGTGGATAAAATGATTTCTAGTGGTGTAAGACAATAGCAAACTTTTCAATGCCTTTTTTTTGGTAAGAGTTTCTTAAATGCTGTGATGTTTACCCAGTAGCACACCATATCAACATGCAATAACACAGGTCTTGTAATGTTAATCTGGTCATTCACATAATAAGCAGTTTTGTAGGCTAGTAATGGTAGCAGGGTCAATGCTGTGTGATGTGGTTTTGGCTGCACTTCTATTGTTTCATCACGGTTATGCTTTTTATAAAAGGTATCTTTTAACCCTGAAAAAAATATGCTAACTGGCAAGCAAAAATGTACTTCTTGTGGCTTGGCTACCTTAGTTACTATTGTGAATAACCTTCCTATGTTTGTGTTTGCAAGAGCGGGTTTCCACTCAGAAGAGTAACTGGGTCACCTTAGACTGCACACTCTCTTGCTCTTCTTCCCCAACAACATGGCTTTGACAGATCAGTTCAATGCTGGGATATCATAGCATTAGAAAAACTTCACCATGAGTTATTTCCTGCTTTTGAGTAAACATTATTGCAGAGTTGAGTATTAAGAAATGAAAAGTTGAAGACCAAAAGATTGCTCTTGACCAGATCATTTATCTGAACTGCCTCTTATGTTTGTGTTTATCTACTGCATTTTTTAAAAAATTATTTATATTTATTTTTACTTTTTTTTTTTTTCTCCCCTTCTTCTGGCAAAAGAGTGAAGAATAGGTATCGAGTTCCAAAGCACTGACTCATGGGACCACAATGAAGCATTAGGATACAGCCTTTTCCTACCTTTGTTTGAAATCAACTGAGTGGCTCTGGCGGATGCGGCCCTCAGCTGCAAGGCTTGGTGGAAGGAAATGCTTTTCATCTTTATGGAGTACAGAATGTTGCTTGGCAATTACTTTGTGCATTACATATGGCAAGATTGTAAAAGGCTTTGCCGTGTGTTGCTATCTACTTCATAGCCACCTGTGGCTCTGAGGTATTGACTCCAGGAAAAATACTTGCCAAGTGGTTAGAAAAATGTGGCAAGCAAGATGAAATAATTAATTATTAAAAGCACTGCCTACCTGCACTATATCTTTTTGAGATTATTTTACAGGTGTAAGTAAAATATGATTAACTCTTTTTTGAATCTGAGAAACATTATAACAAAAAGATTAAATTAAGCACAGAAAAAAGTGTTATCTTGCCTGAAGTGATGCCACAGATTCAGTGCCTGCTCTGAATATAGGTTGTATGACTTAATGCTTCTATTTTTCTGCTCTGACCATTTAACTCCACTTAAACTGAAGTGTCATAATCTCAGAAATGACAGATCATTTGCAGGTAGTGAGAATGAATGCCTTAAAATCCTGCAGCTCTCACAGTGGGTAGCACAATGAAGAACTGATCCTCAATGGATCCTCAACTGGTTCTCATTGAAGAACCTGGATCCTCGTAAGTCTACGGGACCTGGTGGGATTCACCCTATGGTGCTGAGAGAGCTGGTAGAGGTGCTTGCTAAGCCTCTTT
>VXBA01001372.1:0-48245 GCA_013399895.1 Serilophus lunatus
GTTTTGGGAAGGAGGGTTGCCCCCAGCCATTCGCAGGGACCGGGGTGGTGGGCTGCGGGGGGAGCAGAAGGGGGGCCCTTGCTCCAGCTGCTCTCTCAGAATTTGGGGAGGGAAGCTGAGATCGGGACAGGGCTGGGGCCGGGGCCAGGGCCAGGGCTGGGCAGCAGCAGTTTCTTGTTTCCCCCGGGGCTGTCTCAGGCCGGGGCAGCGGCGGCCCCCCGCCTCTGCTGCTCCCAGGAGCACGGGGGCCAATCACCAGCCATCAACACACATGGCCCCAGGGCCGTCTTGTGCACTGCATGGTCCCTCAGTCCCAGAGCCAAGGCAGCCTCTGTTCCTGCCTGCTGTCCCCTCTTCCCTGCGAAGTGCACAGCCAGGACTGCCCCTCCCTGCGCGGCTCCTCACCCCCCGCTGAGGAGCGCGGGCCAGCAGTACACACGGCCCCGGGGTGGCAGCGCTGGCCGGCACAGTGGGTGCGGTCCCGGCGGCTGTCGGCTTGCAGACAAAGGGATGCTGCGAGGGCATAGGAACAGCCCCGGGCCACTCCTGGCCGGGAACCTGAGCTTGGCTGCCGCTTCTGGACAGCAACGGAGGGCCGGCCCTGGCACTGTGTTGGCGTTGGGGCGTCTCTAAAGTGCTGCAGCCATGAAAACAAAGATGGCACTTAACGACCTGAGCGCGTGGGTCTTCGACAGGAAAACACCGGAAGCAAGGCGGGGCTCAGGCCCACTAACCAAGGGGAGAGAGTTTGGCCAGGAAGAAGGCGACGAGATCCAAGGGAGAATAAGAAGGCTTAAAAGTCCAGGCACAGCCCCACCCCGGGTTCTTCTTCGGCTGCTGCTGCGAAGAGAAGACTTCAGCTGCTCTCCCCCTCAGTCACAGGCCTCATGGCGCAAGTTCCACCCATTTCTCTCTGCACGAGAGCCATTTCCAGCTTGCAAGCAAGGAACCCTCGGGGAGGTGGTGGGAGGGAGTTGTTTTTACTTGTGTTTGTGTTTTTCAGAGGGCTTGAAGGGGCCGAAGTGCTTCCAGGAGAGAGGGAAGAGAAAAGAGACAGCTTTTCCTCCCCTTCCTCACTGCTTTTTTCAGCTAGTCATCTGGCTGAAAGGAACAGTTCCATTTCTTTTTTTGTTTTTTCCCTTTTTGTGTGTTTTTTTCCCTTGGGTGTAGGCTGTCCCTCTGTGTGATTCTGAGGTCCCTGTGGGTTATCCCTACTTCCCTAATTTAAATCCCCTGTAATAAATTGTTCACCTGCTGCAACTCTATTCAGTTTTCCGTCACCTTTATTGAACCTGCCCCCTGAATGCTAAAAGGTGGATTAAACCACCATAGCCTGTCATTGACGCTGTTTAGTATGGCACTTTCCAATCAGATGTTTCTACAGTTAATGGCAAAAATATTTAGCAAGAAATTACTGTCAGCATGACTGAATCAGATACTCTGACAAGAGATCAGCTGTATCTCTATTACATTACACTGCATGTACAAGGTGCTATAGGAAAATCAAATTGCAGATGGCATAAAAGAAGTAAAAAAGTGGACCAAAATGGAAGTAAAATTTCAGAAAGTGTTCTGAAAGTCTTCTCGAGAAAAAAAATGAAATCCATGTACAAATCAAGAAATAAGAAAAAAAATTTACCCTGTATCCACAGGACATCAAAACCTGTAGTTCAAAGCCAGCAGTACAGAACCTAGCTTGCTTGCATTGGATTTATTAAGCTTTAGACCATACAATGCAATAATAATATTTGACTAATTATGAAGTAACCTTTAATTACTCAGAGGATTAGAATACTTAATACTCAGAAACCATTTTATGAAGACTGATAGAATTAAAATCAGGTGTCAACCAAAATCTTCCTGCTTTTCCATGGGAAAATAAATGAGAATCTGTTTTCAGACAAAAATTTGGAATCTTAATTTCTGAAATATATTTAGTATATATGCAGGATCATAGTTTGAGTTTCTTATGCCCCCATTCTCTGGGGAGAACTACTCCTGCCCTTGATTTTTGAGGTATTACAATGCATTTTCTATTCCTATAAGAATTAGAGATAATTGTGAATCATAACTGTAGTCTGATGGAAGAATGTGGCCTGTAGGGGAAAAAAGTGAGATACACGAGCTGAAGAATGAGAACTTTCAGCTGAGACAGGTAAATTAAGAGATCCAAAGAAAATAAAAATCATCTGAGAATAGATCACTTCTCAGTAAGTATCCTAAGTAACAGTAACAAATATGGTGTAAGTTATGCTTAAACCAGTGTTTGCTGAGAGAATATTGGGCTGAGTAGAAGCAGTTATTCCTTTCACACTCTCCATTGGGTTATAAAATCATTACTGCTGACCAGTTCCCTATTTTCTGTTTGTAGAGCATCTAAAACTGAGAAAACCAACCCTGAAGCACAATTATTCTCTATCATAATCCCCCCCCCCCGNCCCCCCCCGAACCTTTGTATCTATATGTGCCTATATATGGAGGGAGGCAGACATTGTAATTTCAATGTTTTGAACTTCAGGGGAAGCATTTTTGTAATGAGGTAACTCAAAAGTAGAATGCACAATATGAAAAAAAATGAAGATAATGGAATATATTTTTCTGTGGTATAACTTCATAGAAGGACTTAAACTTAGTTCATCATAACTTTTGGAGTGGAGAGAAAATGAAAGATAAAATATAGTAACACTTTCATATGATTTTTAGCAGTCCACAAAAAAAATCCCACTAGTTTTCTGTAACATCAGTTCTCAAAAATGATCACTGCAAGAGTTTCTGTAGATGGTCATATCTCAGATTCAGAACAATAGGGTAGACAATAAAGATGCAACAAACTACAGTGCAGGGCCTCAGGTCATTCTGATAGCTCTACCAGCTACCAGTTCTACCAGGGAGTCTCAGCATTCACCATACATTGAAAGAAAAAAATGAGGGAATATCTAAGGAAAAAAACCTCTTTGAAATGCACTTTCATACGTTATTTTGGCCTCATAACATGATTTACAGCTAAGTCTTCTTTAAAGATGCAACCACACATTTTTGAAAATTTTAGCGTTTCATGTTTCGAGGGAAAAATGAACAATGAACAGTGCTCCAGCTTAGTTTTACTTTCCATACCAAAAATTCAAATGGAGTTTTCTACTCGGTTTCTGCAAAACAGCTTAACTTGTTTTTGTAACTGCACTTGTCCAAATACATCTGGATCTAGCCTGTAATGATTTGCAGAACTTACACTGACTCAAATGGTATAGCTCTGAGATCTAGGATGGCAAACTAAAATCTTTTTTATGGAGGTCTCTGCCATGGTAAAGAGGAACATCAGTAAAAATTTTATGCTGTTATCTCTATGTACAGTGTTTGCTGAGAGGCACAAGTATGTTCCCTCCCTCATAACCATCCCTCATTGCTAATGGTTTACTTGTCTTCTAGGCTTACCTGCAAGCCATTCTCATCAATTTCCACATAAGCAACCGCGGGATTTCAGAAGACTTGAATTTTATAATCTTGCCCGTTTTTACAGAAGAATATTTTCAATTGATATGGATAAAATGGCAGTATCTGTATTGACATAAATTTAGACTAAAAAAACCCAACTCATTTCAAATCTTAGCCACCTTATTTATCACACTCAAGCTGCCAAGAACTGCTGAGCAAAATCTGTCAGTTTTTAAATTTTAGTTACTGCATATTCAAAGCCTCTTCAAAGAATCTTTCGTTGAGTTATATCACATATAACCACCCACACCTCCCTACATCCTGCCTACACATTCAAGTAATTCAGATAGCAGGGTGACAGAACATTAACCTATCACATCTGAAGGGCTATTTAGGTTATGATTTTGATTGAGGTTTTTATAAGACAAAAGTAGAAAAAAAACCCTTGGCTTTTTCAACATTAGCTTTCCAAATATCTATATTCTCTCTTGGAGTCTGCTTCCACTAATAATGAGCACTGGCTGCTAGGGGCCTTTTAGGTAATGATTTCTTCAGGAAGTCTTGTTAAACAAAAATTTCACCAAAATAATGTAACAATCTAACCCACCGAAACTCCATGTTGTGAGTATTTGTACAGCATAATTTCAGCAAGGATTTCATGCTGCCACTTCAATTCCACATAGCAGTATTTGGCTCAAGATGAGCAGCTCACTGTAATTGAAAGGCTTTTGTTTAAGCAGAGAAGGATTATCCACCCTGAGTTCGAATGGCAGAATTTGGCCGGAGAAGCCAGGACAGCCTTTACAATGCCAAGCTAACACATTCTTTTAAAATGGGTATTTCCTGAAACAAAAAGGGCTATAAAGAAAGAATAAACACTGTCTTAATTTAAGCAGGGATGCTGTTTTTTATTTCATCTAATTGTGTTAAACTGCTAATAGGCTAATTTGAAGATCCCAGCACATTCAGGAGGCTGGTATTTAATTAACAAAATCACGCTTCACACAATGCCCGACAAGGGGTCAATCCTTGAATGAGGAGTTCCCTTGAGGGGAAAAAGCGTGATTAATGCTGCAGAAATTTCTCATTCATTCTTCTGCTGCTAAATGTCATTGAGTGAGAAAGACGCTATTGTTTCCTAGTTACTTTGTTTGGCATAGCTTTCTTTCTTTTCCTCTGCCAGTTTGGCTCTTTATCTGACCCCTGCATCTTCCCTCAGCTAGACTTTGACCTGTGCACTTGTGATTATATTTATAAACTCAAATACCGCTAGACTCCGATAGATTTTGTTCATGCAGACATCTGCCATGGTGGCATGAGTTTCACTGATGCCATTTTAGAATGCCTCTAGAAGTTCCAACTCCATGTCAGGAAAATAGCTGCATCTGGCTTTAAAGGATTTTACATGTCACTAATAATGCTGGGCAAAGCTCAAGGAATTCATAAAAATGCTTCGAGGTTCAGCTACTATCCCAGTCAACGCCCAGTTCTCAGCTTCAGGATAACCTTTTAAGAGTTGATTAACTCAATTCAATTGTATTTCAATAGGGATTGCTCAGAATGACTAAGCAGAATTTAGCCCCCATTAGGACAACATGCACACACAAAATTTTAGCAGTGAGAAACTGTGGAGAATATTGATGAACAAGGAGGAGATTATTTGAACAAAAGGCATTTTAACAAGTAAAGAGAGACTACTTGGTGGACATATTCAAGAATCCTAGCAGACGTGATTACATAGGTAGAATTCAGAGTAACTTTCAGTCAGGTAAGTTTCTTCCTTGCTCCTTAAATCAGGGCAATTAAAATCTAAGTTTACTATTGCTCAACAGAGGCAACAATCAAGGGAATATCTATAAATAACTATGAGGATCTTTAAAGGTAGTTTTTGTCACTGGCAAGATGCTTTCACTCCTTGCAATTAGAAAAACTATCCCTGGGGTTATATTAACCACAATAGCCTTTCCTCTACAGGCACACTTCTCAATTAGCAATAAGGGTTCCTTCTGGCTCAGTACTGCCCATATCTAACATTGTGCTTGTTATCTTCAAGTGTTTTAAGTTAACATTAGTGACCATCTGTTATTTATTACATGACACTATTTGGTGTTGTCGAAGACTTCAAAGAGCAAGTTTGTTCAAATATATGTGAACATATATTAATAAACTCTAGGAAGAAAATTTACATTTATATTGCATGCAAAGACTGCAGCTTTCTCTTTCTGGCATTTCTAGTTCTTATAGACTTTAGTCTATGGACAATGTTAATTAACTATAATGTAAAACACTTTTCTATTTTAAAGAAAATAGCACATCTCCACAACATATGTGGCCAATCAAACAAAGTAAATGTTTTCATTATTTCGCAGGTCTGGAAACCACTCCCTTAAAAATGGCACTCCTGTTGTCTTTTACTTATTTTATTTGTATGATTCATCATGAATGTTCAGCAATCTTAGGCATATTTAGTACTTTGTTTGCAGTGTGCAATGACAGAAAAAGTAGTTTATGGTATGTCTGGGGTGGGGCAGGGGGAAGCATTTTATTATGATTATGAGCATGATTTACCTTGGATACATCTACGATTTAATGGTAAGGACTATGAAAATTCTTTACCATCATCTCTGAATTATGTCAGAATTAACCAGTAAAAATCAAATTCATTATTAATGTCCTGCGGAATTTTCAGCTAATTGTTTTAGAACACTCACATGCTCCCCAAATAAATTCTTTATAATCCTGTACACCTTTAATACATTTAAATAAAACAAATATTTGGATCAGAAGATAAATTCTTTTCTGTAGGTGAGCAATATCTTAAAAACAAAGATTATTTATTAGACATTTTATTTTAAAATGAAACTAAGCCTTCCACACCTGTTTTGATTCTCACAGTCCTTACAAAAGTCTACATTATTCCGTAAGGAAAGGAAAAAAAGAGATTAATTACACAAGCAAGTTGAGTCATACTGAATTTCCCGTACCTAACTTCTCAGCTCAACATCTTATTTTTTTTGCAAACTGCTCTTCATCTCCTTTTGACTCCTCCATGTTATTGTGTCTTCTAGAATGAACACTCCAGGGCAATTTCTCTGTTTCCTTTTTGCATAGCCACAACAGATTTTGTAGCAATCCTGTCACATGTAGAGGCTGTTCAAACCGTGGGACAGAAATCTTGACCAAAAGCATTTTGACCGTTTAACACTTTGATGTTGCTTTGAATATTATGGTAACAAAACAAAAAACAAATTCTTAAGATGGGACCCTAAGTCATCAAGAGATTTGAGATGGCTTTTTTCTCTTATTTTGTATTTTATAAAGGCTGAAGTCTTTTAAACTCAAATGCCACATTTTACTAGTCTAGGAGCTTTTTTTACTGAAAAAACTACATCAGAAGAAAAAAAAAAAAAGCAGCTATGCAGGAATCTGAATGAAATAGTTTTATCACTGACAGAATCTGAAAAGAAAGTCACAAAGCCTGAAGTGCACTGGTTTGAACAGTACAAGAAATACAAGGAGCTACTTCAGAGGGTCCATTGGAGGGCCAAAAAGATGATTAGGGTTCTGGAGCTTCTCTCTTATGGGGAGAGACTGTGGGAGTTGGGCCTGTTTAGTCTAGAGAAGAGGAGACTAAGAGGAAATGTCATTAATACATATAAATACCTCAAAAGTGGATGTTAGGAGAATGGTGTCAGACTCTTTCTGGTGGTGCCCAGCAACAGGATGAGAAGTCATGGACATAACCTAAAACACAAGAAGTTCCACCTCAACGTGAGGTAGAACATTTTTACATTGAGGGTGGACGAGCACTGGAACAGACTGCCCTGAGAGGCCGTGGAGTCTCCCTCTCTGGAGACATTCAAAACCCACCTGGATGCATTCCTGTGGAACCTGCTCCAGGTGACCCTGCCTTGCCAGGGAAGGTTGAGCATCTCTTCCAACCCTAATGATTCTGCGATTCCATGAACATTTGGCACAGTATCTCTGACTGTAATTCTTTTACATATATACAATCTTGGAAGGGCAGGAAATCAAGGGTATCACATTCTCCTAGAAATACAAAAGAAAAAATTTTCTATGTCTATTTGTGCTAAAGACTTTCAATAAAATTGGGGGGATTAATATATAGGATACAAAATAGAAACATTACAGCACAGTGGATGCATAATTAACTTTCATATTACAGGCAGTGGCCTGAAGTATTAAGATACTCTTTAGAACTAAGTCACTTATTTGTAAGCATGATTTGGCTTACAGTGTAGGGTGGTCCGGCCGAAGCTGCAGTACAGATTTCTCTTTGAGACAGTAATTTCATTTTTATATACAGTGTTAGATATAATTTCAGGACCTTCATTCTCTTACTTCTCTTGCAACTGACTACTACCAGTAAAGAGGATTGAATGTCACTTAAGTCTCTTTATTAACTTCCAGGAAAGTGCTTCTTACCCAACATGCTACCTGATAATGAGGCTGGCAGAGAACTTCCAGCATACCAGGTCAGTGCAGGAGAGCTACACTTCTTTTTTTCAATTCAGTATCCTTAGCTGAGAGGCTCATCCTGAGCCTACTGATGATCAACTTCATAGTTTCCATGCCAGACTGTAAGTATAATAGAGTAGCCTCCAATATTTAAAACCTAAGAGGTAGCTTACTATTTTTTCTTTAAGGAAGAAAGAAGGAGTAGTATTGCAAACACAAAGAATTTTATTGGTGCATTTTTTTGTTACAATAAACCTAGTGCCAAAATCTATTGCAAAGCTTAACCCTAGATTTTATCAGTCCAGGGAAATGACATTGCTTATGCCACTAACCTGAAATATCCCTGCTGCTTTGCTCCAGAATGATAATACCTTGTGAGCACACTAGTGAAAATGCTCTCACTGTTTTTATGCAGCATTTCTTTAAGTCTAAGGAGTTTGGAATAGAATTGTACTTTTAAATCATTGTAAGTCTTCCATGAGATGTGAATGTTATAGTACTTTTAGCTGAATTATAGGTAGGCTTAAGTCTGTTTTCACTGTTTCATAGAAACCTACTGTCAAAATGGCTACTCTATCACAAATCGATATTTTTTGTGTCATAAATATATTTTCCCCATAGTTAGAAATTCTTCTTTTCATGTAGTCATAGCAGCACTCTGAAGGCTTTCAGAAAAGAGAAAATAAAAGGTTCAGTGAATTTTTGCAGGAGCTAGTGTTTTCATAATTCTTGATGGTGTGTGAAATTGGGGATGGGAGTAATAAACAAGATTCTTTAATTCACCTTGAAATGAATGTATTCTGCATCCCTGCACTCCTTCACTAAAATTTGGATGTATAGCTGCCATCTCAAAGGCATAGCTTGTTCTGATGCTGTAAATTTTTGGTAACACCTAAAAAAAAAGAGTTTCTTGACACGTCACAGAGTTGTGTTTTCACATCAGAGTTTTGATATGCTTCAGCACTAGAGACATTATAGAGTCAGATTTACACTTTAAATATATATTATATGTATTTTGTTTCCTAAAAGTCTTGATGCACAACATTAAAACTTGCTACTTCACATAATTTTACATGGCTTTCTTCTTTTTTTTTTTTTCTTTAGATGTTAGAATATCCTAAGAAAGAAAAAGAGAAGAAAGATAAATATACATAAGGAGTTATGTATATGTGGGCAAACACAAGTACACATTGTCATATATTTTTATTTAATTCACAGGTTCATTAAATGCTGAGAATTTTAACTGAATCTCAGCAGAGAATCACAATTCAGATTATTATTGAAGTAATAAAAAACTGAACTCTGGGGCTTTATTTCACTAATATAAACCCTCACATGTCAACTAACTGGATGGCTCATGGAAATTAATGCCAACAGACCCAGACTTGCACCTTTGATTTTCTCACACTACTTTATCTTCTAGTTTCTCTTTTTGCTGTCAACGTTTAAATGTTATTGTTTACACTGCAGCCTGTCACCATTATCTCAATATTCCATTACTTTCCAAAACATTAATAGGTTGACTCTCATTATAAACTTGCAAAAAAACCCCAAAACCAACCAAAGCCAAACTAATAATAAAAAAAGTCATCTGAAAGACCCTAAAAGTCCTAAATGTGATCCATCAGTTTAGCAGGTCGAATATTAATATGAGATATTTTACTCATGCAGTGCTTTGCTGCATATACAACCATCTTGTGTGTAAAGATTTTTTGGCATATTAAACATTTTAGCTACTTCCTCACAAAGAAAAATATCGTATTATAAACATGCCCTTAATATAAAGAGAGAGCTGAGAGCTTTTTCTGCTTTGGCAGATTAGTTAGAGGCAAAGTATTTTGCCACAAAAAAACCATCAAAGGCTTGGTTTCTTAGAAAAACCCTTCCTCATATGTCCATCTCCAAGTCCTTTAAGTGTTGTCTCTCCTACTTTTTACATTACCAGGCATGGGAGAGAGGGAATTTAAACTGTAGCACTTAAGTTGCTCTGTGAAACTCCTCCATGCCCAAAGTTTTAGATACTCTTTTTCCCAAATACCTTGACATTGGGCCTCTCATATATATAGCTTACTTTAGTGCCTCCTCATACAAAAGCAGAGGTCTGCAAACAACTAATCATGATTCAGTGAAAAAGTTGGATCTGGATGACCAAAGGAAACGTACCTTAGGAGGGTATCAGTTGGGTGTGGAAACTTTTATGTTTTATTATTTATTAGATGCAGCTACAACAGGTGACAGTAACTAAAACACTGATGATCCTGGACTGATGGCTGATGAGCAAATATTTGTCTGGCTTCAACAAGCTTCATTATTCAAGCATTTTTCCTTCTTTTCATTTCCTTTTCATGGAAACTTACTGATGTTCTAATTCGGGACAAGGGCCATTAACAAATTATAGTAAGTTTAGCATATCACAGTTATTCACTTCAATATCTATACTTCCCCTTTCATCACTAGGAGCAAATCATGACTTCTTTCAATTTCCCTTTAACACAGGCATCAGAAGTTATATCCTTTACTAGGCACTTCAGCTTTAAAGTCTCCCAACAGACCCCTTACAGGCTCAGCAGTGCTTCCAGTGTGTTTAATCCCATCAGTATTTAGTTTGTTTAAGGCTACTTTTCCATAATCTATTAGAATTATTTCAGATTTTCATTTGCCATCACTGTAGTGAATTGAGGAATTTTTAATTCAAAGAACAAGTTTTTGTGCCCTCATCTCGGGAAGTACTGTACCCAGCACATTCTATGTGCTAATGTGCCAAGTTCTTTGAAATGCAAACAAAATATATCCACTACATTTAAAGAAAAAGTCAAACAATTTTATGGGAGAAAATACTTCTCAGTATGATGTCCCTGACACTGCAGATGGATGAAAACGAAAGTTCAGCATAAACTCAAGAGATAATAAACTTGGCTTCCTCCTGTTTTGGGGTCCAGTCAGCAGCATCTCCCAGAGCTTTATATTTTCAAGACCTTTGTGAGGAAAGATTCCCGTAACAGGGGTTGACAGCCATAACAAAAAGATTTCTGTTTATATGGAAAAGACATTCTTTCCTTGAAGCTAATTCCAAGAAATCATAATTTAGGCAATGGAGCTGTCCTGAGCAAAACAACAGTAGTATTCCTCAGAAAGCTAAATATAATAACACCTGGAACTAAAAAGAGCCTTGAAGAAAGCCCGCAGTCATGTGCAAGGCTAAAAACAGTGGTCGAACACTGTAATGTCTTTGTCTGAAGAGTGAACTTTTAGGAATTGTTCCAGTTCCCTATTTTAACCCCATAATGATCAATCCTATAATGATTAGCTTAGGAGTGTTCAGCCAAGATCGGCACAGTAGGAGAACTGGAAAGGAAGGAAAGGATCTCAGTTGTAAACAATTCTGCAATTGCTTTTATTCTGGCCTTTGCAACACACAGTATTCCACTTAAAGAAAGGCATCTTTACCTTCATTTTTCTGAAGCACTCATGAAAATTTACTTCCTCTGTTAATTTTGGGTGTTTTGGCACTAACTGAAGACGTCATGCTAAGCAATATACAGAAACAGATAAAGTAATAACTAGACTCTCATGGAACTGTGACACTAGTTTTTGTATAGAGGAGCAACTTACTATCTTTAGCTCTCAGAGAGAGTTTTTGCAGAAAGTAGATTGAGAAAACTGGATGCAGCCGAGAAGGGCTAGAAGCTGGAACTTCTGCAAAGCTCTAGCAAGTGCAAGGAAAAAAACTGTGCTTTCTTGTTGAGAGCAATGAGCTGTGAAGATATATGTCCAAGCAATAGCATTCCACAGAAAATAGTTTTACTCAGACAAAATTAAATATCTTCATGCACCACCTAACCAGTGACAGTCACTCTTTTTTTCTTTTTATTCTTTTTTGAGAAATCTCTCATTTTGCTGTTTTCTCCAGAACATTATCATTATTCATAGTTATTCAAGCAGAGAAAGAAGTCAGTGATCTTGAATATCCACCTTTTGGCCTATATTCATTAGGAACTCCATCATATATAATTTTTTTAGTCCTGTAAACAAAAATAATAAGATTACCAATTCAGACCTTTTAATGCCTTTCGTAAGTGATTTAATGGACTGACCTTTTTGGAGATATTTATGACAAAGTGATGTGAAAGAAAACAGCTTAGAATTTTTTCTATTAACATGAGGTTCCACAAGGCTTGTGCAATACTGATATCACTGAAACTGATTTAAATACTGTAAATCAATTTTTTATCATTTTTCAAAAAGTGAATGTCGCTAGAAAAGTCATATGCAAACCATACAAGCTACATATAAAGGACAGTTCATAAAATACACAAACAGACATTTACTCAGTGTTTTCCAACTCTGGCTATCATAAATATTGGCCAAGGATAGTAGGACAGTAACTTGGAGCTCCTCTTTTAACATGAAAAAACAACTTTACTACCTGTGTGCTGTAAAGAGAGAAAAAAAAAAAAAAAGCAGCAAAATGCTTTTTCCTTAAGATGAGGTAGTAGCCTGTAAGCCCCACATTAGGTGGAGGCAGCAGGAAAAAGGCCAACTTTAATGCTGGCAGAAAATGGAGTTGCAAGGGGTGTGCAGGTTTAGCACCCACAAGATGACTATCTGTGATTGCTTCTGATCAGTCCTGGAACACTGACAAGCAGAGTGAAAATCTGTTCTTTACTGCCGTGTTCATTCCTGGGAAGCTCTTCAGAGAATCCTCAAATCACCTCTTCTCTCTTCATAGAATTCTTTCTTGGAATCTTTACATTTGATGGGTCCCAAGAAAAGACATCCTAAATTCCTCGCTAAATCTTTGTGAGTTTCTTCTCTTCTGTATTGTGGAGTGTTTTAGCCTTTCTTCATGGTTCTTTAGCTAAACTATCTCACTTTCAGAGACACCAAATAACTTTTCTGATTATCAAAAATTGCACTAACATATATGTGTTGCATATAAAGCATGCAATTACATCTATGCACACTGTGTACACCGCAGGACTGAAGCCAAAAAGCAGTTCACAATAGAGAGATGTAAACACTTCTCTATATAATAATTTTATCCTCAAGCCACTTTCCCTCTGTTTTAAAGTAATACATACAGTAAGAGCCAATATTGTACTAAAATCTTTGTGCTTGTTATTGCAGTGTTATTTGAAAGTCAACTGCTGAAATGTAGTACTGAGAGCTGTCATCTGCTGCCTGCCTACAAGCTGCCAATAGATTTTCATTTCTATTGCCATGGAAACACAGGTTGGCATGACTCAGAGAAAAAGAGAGAAAAGAAAGTACTTTAAACAGTCAGTTTTCAAACTTTGACCCAAGATGGAATTTGCCTTTATTAGCTGTAAAGGTCACATATAGAGAGTCAGGCAGGAATAGTGTGGTGCTGCCCCTTGTTCCAATCTCCCAGCTGTCAAAACTCTGAACCTGGCCAAATTATGTCATGGATACCTTCTCACCCAGGCAGCTGCCTTCTCAAGGCAATCAAGAGTGTGAAGGGAGTATGAATATCTGAGATTTGTCTCACCCGGAAGCAGCACAGAGTTAGAGAACTCACCACATGTGGGAAAATGTACAGGACTTGACAAGCATCACAATCACTTCAAGCTCTGCCTAAACACTCACATATTGTATCCAGAAAATATTTTAAACTGTATGAGTTGTTTCTCATTGCAAGCATAAAGCATTTCAGAACTATATCAGAAAAAGTTTATATCAGAAAAGGTTTACTCTGTCCTGGGTTAAGAACTGGCTGGATTTCCGAGCTCAGAGAGTGGTGGTAAATGGAGTCACGTCCAGTTGGAGGTTGGTCACCAGTGGAGTCCCTCAGGGTTCATTGTTGGGACCGGTTCTATTCAATATCTTTATTGATGATCTGGATGAGGGGATGGAATCAATTATTGGTAAGTTTGCGGATGACACCAAGCTTGGAATGAGTGTCGATCTGTTAGAGGGAAGGAGGGCTCTGCAGAGAGACCTTGACAAGCTGGATAGATGGGCTGAGTCCAATAGCATGAGGTTTAATAAATCCAAGTGCCGGGTTTTACACTTTGGCTGCAATAACCCCATGCAGAGTTACAGGCTGGGGTCGGTGTGGCTGGAGAATGGCCAGGTGGAGAGGGACTTGGGGGTGCTGGTTGATAGGAAACTGAATATGAGTCAGCAGTGTGCCCAGGCGGCCAAGAAGGCCAATGGCATACTAGCCTGCATTAAGAATAGTGTTGCCAGTAGGACCAGGGAAGTTATCCTTCCCTTGTATTTGGCACTGGTTAGGCCACAGCTCGAGTACTGTGTCCAGTTCTGGGCCCCTCAGTTTAAGAAGGATATTGAGTTGCTGGAGCGTGTCCAGAGAAGGGCAACGAGGATGGTGAAGGGGCTGGAGCACAAGCCCTATGAGGAACGGCTGAGGGAGCTGGGATGGTTCAGCCTGGAGAAGAGGAGGCTCAGGGGTGACCTTATCGCTGTCTATAACTACCTGAAAGGAGGTTGTAGTCAGCTGGGGGTCGGTCTCTTCTCTCAGGCTCCCAGTGACAGGATGAGGGGACACAGTCTTAGGCTGCATCGGGACAGGTTTAGATTGGATATCAGGAGAAACTTTTTCACAGTGAGAGCGATCCCCCACTGGAATGGGCTTCCCAGGGAGGTGGTGGAGTCACCGTCCCTGGATGTGTTTAAGGATAGGTTAGATGATGGACTTAGTGGTATGGTTTAGACAGTATAGATGTTAGACTGATGTTGTATTGGTTGTTAGCCTAGGTAAAGGTTGGACTTGATGATCTCTATGGTCCTTGCCAACCTTATTAATTCTGTGTAACTATTCTGTGTAAAAGAAGCTCTTTCAATGTTTGTTATCTTTCTTTGCATAAACTTCCATTACACTATTGTAATGGAATAATCAGAATAAGAATAAAAACTTACCCAGCTTTAAGGCGGTACAACCCCTGCCCCAGGTTTAGTAGCCATTTCCTAAGTCTGTCAGGTATTGAAACATTCATGCAACTGCTTTTACTATACATGACAGTGACAGACTAGAAATGTAACTTCTATAAACATTTGCTAGCTTTCTTTCATCCTGTATTTCTTTCTGATATTTTGCCTTCATTTGTCACCAGGTGACATTAACCGTGCAAATTATTCCAAATTTTCCATTTGTTTCCCCCAGTATCGTTCATGGTTTTGAGCCATTATTTAACTTTTAAAATTAGCACAAGCAAAACTACACTTTAACTATTTGCATTAACTATTGATAGCAGTTTAGTTAGGTAGTGTGTTTGTTTATTAATAGAATTTAATGGTGTCTTGCTATTGACTGCTTGGACCCTCTGTCCATTATAGCTCCATTTGCAGTTTTTCATGGTCTTATTTGATGTACTTTGGTTTTTTACATTACTTTGCCATACAAGAGCTTTTCTTTCCTCCTTCTTACTTGAAAAACACTAAAAGGGACCTGATGATGTTTCTTCTTGATCAATGAAGCGTCCCCTCTGCTGCCCTGCTAAATCAGACTATGTATGCCAGAGGCTTAAACATGTTAAGGCTTCTTCAAAACTACTTCTCTTCAATTAGTACATCATCTCCTGAGATCATACAGAGGAAATAGATTCTGTGTGCAGATATGGTGCCTGCATTCTCAAAACATCCACAACTACTGCCCTAAAAAGACTGTCAGATAAAGTGGAAAATGTATAAGGAAGTACAGCACAACAAGCATGTTTTGTCCATCTCTTTAACTGTTACCACAAGATTTGCAGAAACTTGGTTCCAACTCACAGCATTGTGCATTATGCTACTGCAGACTAGTTTCAGTTTGGGTTAGGAAAAAGAAACACACTCCATCCAGATGCTTTTCATATTTTATTTTATTGTTAAACAAGCATTTAAAAGCTGAAAAGTTGTGGTAAAATATAGCATTGGAAGGACACAGAAAGGGAAACAGACTTGCACTTCTGTGCCACAGGTATCCCTACACACCTGTCTAATTCCTGTTTTAAAGTATTTGAGGACTAAAGTCACAGATATTATAGTTTAACATGTTGTTTCCAGATCAAAAGGGTGGAACAGCAATCAGGGTTAGCAAAGGGATACCACAGCTATTATTTCAGATTCTTAATAGCAGCTTTTCATTAAAGTGGACTTCTCTTTTCCCTCCATGCTACCTTTTTTTTTTTTTTTTAATTATTATTTTTAAATGAAGATTACTCTAGCTTATATCACAGCTGGAAGAAAAATAGCAATTCTGGTCTTTATTTGGTTTTTGGTATTAGAAAATTTATGATTGAATTTCCATTCTTTTAATGATATATGTAAAGGGTAGCAATAGCCTTCTCAAAATGAATGACACCAAATGGTTACATAATTATGTACATAATCACTTGCGCATGGGAAATGAAAAGCAAAAATAAACATAATGACTCACAAGAAAGCTGAAAAAAGGCAGTGTTACTCCTCTGCCAGCTCACAGGACTTGGGGAAGAATTTAGAGTCTGGTGACCTGCAGTCATTTGCCCTATCTTTATAGCTCATTTCAAAGTAAGCCTAAGAAAAGTCCTTCAATGAAACAGCTTTATTCAACTTTGAGAGTCTTCCTTAGTACCTCCTGTGACCAGGACAAGGATCTCAAGGGGATTTCAGGCACTCTGAGAGGAGAAGAAAACTAAGTGAGGGAGGTCAGGAATGATGGAGATAGAGAGCACAAACAGAGGCAAAGACGGAAGTGATATTCGCAGAATTAAGAGACAGTAGAAAACGTTCAGGGTAAGCAGAGGTGAAAAAAGATGTGGCATCTTTTGCCCAGTGCAAACAATTGTGTTTAAAAAAAATGTCAAAATGCTTCTGAAAAAAGGGCACAAAGAGGAAGTTTAAAGAAGAGAGCGGATTCATGAAACTGCCACACAAACATCCCTCATAAATTAGAGGCTGAAATTTTAAAATACTGCAGTGATTGAGATCCATAACCATTGACCCTTGTACTTTCACTAGATTATTTCCTTGTAGTGGTTGTCAGGGCATCCTAAAGTGTGCCTCCTTTTCCAAATCTAGTAAGCAATATTTAGGACTATTTATTTCAAAGACTATAATCTCAGATTTCTTTGCCAGTACTACCACCTCTTAAAATAATAAGCGTTAGCCAGCTTTTAGTTATCAGCTTACTGCTTTTTACACTTGAATTTCTACAGCCTCTCTGAAGGTTTGGGTCTTCTTAAAAAAGAAATCCAACTTTTTTTTTTTTTTTTTTTTTTTTTTAATGGTTTGGTAAGTACTAAGCTACAGGTTTATTTTGTTACAGTTATGTGACAGAAGAAGCTGCTTGTAGGTGAATGGGTTTAAGATAGGCTGACTAGAGCAGCAGAGAAGGGCACTCTTACAGGCATCAGGACAGAGACAATATGAGGCAAGACATATGAAGAGCAGGCATGGACTGAAGCTCTTGACTGATTCATTTTTACAGACTGAGGGTTCCAAACTTAGAAACCTACTGAACAAAAAAATAAAAAGATATACTGAAGCCTCTGCCAGATATACCTAGGAAAGTCAAAGCCTTATTATTTTTCTAAGCATTTCTGAAGAGCTTTCCTGAAATTCTGGACATTCGTTCTGAGGAGTTCTGGCTGGTCTTAAGAGTCTGTAGCTGAAGAAAAAGAGACAGAAAGAGGCTGCTGTGAGTGGACACAGTGCAAAGAGATGGGAATTTTTCTGGGCCTGTCTCCAAACAGAATAACTGTTGACTAAGCTTTGCAATTAAGTGGGATTTTTTTTCTTTTTTCTCAGTTGTTTCAAAGCTTGTCAGGGGTACTGGAAAAACTGTGGCTTCTCAAAGGTCTAGTAAGCCCAGCAGCATACATTGACTTCCCTTCTTTGAGTCAAGCACTTCAAAATACCTTCCCCATAATTCTGTCTGTCTGTTTTCTCTAAGCTTGAAGAGCCAGCTATATGAAGTGACAATTAGAGAGAGAAGTCATCTTTGGCAAGAGTTTCTAGAGTCACTTTGGCATGTCACATACCTGAAGGGAGATCACTCCATGCAGTTGCCTTCCAAAGCTTGACAGTTATTTATAACCTGTGCTTCTGCACAAAATGTGACTGATTTCATTATTACAAGCACCAGCTATCCCAGAGAATTTTATTCCCTGATAGCATCACATGCACAAAATTTTTATCAGAGATTTTTCAGAAATTACTTTGGTGCCAACACAGTCACACCATACATTGTATTTAGAAGTTGCTGAAGTATGAATGATTTTTGCTCCTTGGAGAATTCCACACATGAAGTTACTGCTTGACAAAGCCCAATGCAACAGCATCTGTTCTCTAGTGAGCATCTCTTAGAGTGTCAATGAGAGTTCTCTCATCGGTGCTTTGTCTCAATAGAAACATGTAACTAAGCTTGACACATGCTAAGATTTTTTTTTTTTTTTGCCACAGTGAAAAGTGGGACAGAATTCTCCATTTATAAAAAAAAAAAATGTAATTATTTTCTCAAGAGGAGTTATTTAAAAGGAAGAGGTATATTTTGCTTTGTCAAAGGATTCAAACTAAATGGACTTGAGGGGAGTGTCACTGTGAAGAAGTAAAGAACAACACAGATCCTTTCCCATTTATGAGTTTTGGAGTGGTGATAATGAAAGTGAAAGCTGATATCAAACGTGTTGTTGAAAGGTAGTATTAAGTCTTCCTTTTTGTATATTTGTCTATTTGTCATGGGCAGTCTGCAAAGCCATCCTAATTCTAGTCATGCATTTTTTATGAACTGGACTGCCAATCAAGTTAAAAACTGAAAAGTTTGTGATGAAGAATGGGTATTTTTTAAAGTATGATCCAATCATTTCTGTGGAATGTTTACCAGACTGCAGAGTATTTTATCTGTCTGTTAGAGAGTATATAAATCAGTGGTTTCAATATACTGAAGAAACATGGTAAGAGAATGTAAAACATTTCCATTCTCCAAAATCTATTGGCAACCAGGCAAATGGATGTTAGAAGGATAAGTGCATTAGCACTTAAAGTGCCCAGAACAAGAGAAGTTAAGGCAAAATCTATGATGTTAGACAGAAAATATTATCTTGCCAATGCTTTTACACAGAATTTTAATTGGCTGCGTAGTGAGTGCAAATTACCATTTGTGATTTGTTGCCACTACTACAATGTTTCATTACAGCAGTTTTTGAAAAAGCACATTAAAAATCTGCTTCAATTTCTATATCTAGTGCAGAAGCTACATGACAAATAGTAATTGCTATATCAAAAAGGTCTAGCTAATTCTCAGTGTCATGCTCACACTGACATGCCTCAACAAAAAATTGGTAAGGCAATTGTTTTACAATATTGCATTGAAAAATAACAGATAAAGACCTCATTCTGATTTTTCACTGGCAAGAATGGGAAAAGTGAGGGGAAAAGGTTCTTGTATTCTTTCATTGGTGGTTGATGCTGAAAACAACACTCTCTATTTCTTCTTTAATATGCACCTCATGGTTTAACTCCAACCTGCAACTACCACGAAGATCCCTCCTGAACCTCCCTAGTGGGATGGGGTGGAGAATCAAGGGGGGAAAAAAAAAAAAGTAAAACTCAAGTGTTGAGGTAAAAACAGTTTAATAATTGAAATAAGGTAAAATATATTACTACTACTAATAATGGTGATTATCATGAAAAGATAAGACAGAAACAAAACCTGAAACAGGTGATACACAACAAAAAATTGCAGCCCAAAGCAGCTGCCCCTCATAGCCTTCCCCCCCTGATTTATACAATAAGCATGGTGCTCCAGGGTAAGGAATATCTTTTTGGTCAGTTTGGATCAGTTGTCCTGGCCATGCTCCCTCCCAGCTTCTTGTGCACCTGCTCACTGGCAACACAGGAGACACTGAAGAGTCCTTGATCTGGGGTAAGCACTGCTTAGCAACAACCAAAACATCCGAGTGTTACCCACATTATTCTCATACTAAATCCAAAACACAGCACTGCACCAGCTACTAGGAAGAAAACTAACTCTATCCCAGGTGACACTAAGATAATGCAGCTTCACAGGAAAAATGTTGTGAACACACAGACAAGAATGTCAGCTAGTTGCAAAAATAGCTGAAGTAGAGATCCCTGTAAATTAAGGGAATGCCTTGATTGTATTTTCTCTGTCTTCTGCTGACTGCCCTTTCAATATAACCTTCTCCCCTCCTGTTCATCATTTGCAGTGGTTTTACTCCTTCCTTGGACCTCTTCTCATCTTTTGTCTCAGTCTTGTCACGCTCTCCCTTTTTCCCTATGATGTCTTACTCCATTTTTACAATTTAATTCCCTAGAGCTGGATAGGAAAAACCCATAATATATGTTGAGTCTTCATAGAAAGTTCACTGTGCTTTTTTTCTGCAACTTTAGTCTTCAGCTATGCTTTACAGACAGGTTTCCTCTTTTCCAGAAACTTTACTTCTCCAAACTTGCACAAAGCCCTGTGGTCAGGAGTCTGGGTCCTTGACAACTCAATAGTAAGTGCCACTGGGATGGCCATCTTAATTCTTCCTTGGTAAAAACAACAGCACCTTAACAAGGAATTTGAAACTCATCAGATGGAGACTGTAGGTCATGCATGACTTTAGAGGGTCAGAGAGCTACAAACTTTGTCCCAAAGGGAGTCTGGTCTGACTATGCAGATTCCATTGCCACAGAGCACAACCAATAGTTATAAATAAGCCCTCAAAGGTTGGATCACAGAATAAGAGAAAGATTCTTTCCGTACATCGAGCACACACACTTAGCATGCTTTGACATGATGTATCATTGTATTAATTTAAATAGTCCACAGAAAGGAGTAATAATGATGTTACCTAACAAAAAAAGTATTATCTTAGGAATTACGAGCTTCCAAACTGAATAGTATGAAAGAAAACAATCTATCTGAAAAAAGTCTCTTTTTATAGCAGATTAAAAAAAGCACTGAACTTTTTCTGATTTGCCTAAAGCACTTTAAAGCATGGTTTTGTACAGCACTCATTTACTTAAACCTTGCTATCACCTCATCTCCCTCTGTTCATCATCAGGCATCATTAAGCTCTTTTGAACTCTAAAGGTTAATTACAACTTAATTGTTCTCTTTACAGTGACAGATTCAAGAACATACCAGTTTTTTCTTTTTAAGCAACAAATATATAAATAACTAAATAAATTGAATTCATCTATTCTCATTGAGGATTTGTTCAGAAAGAGCTTATTTGAATATTGATAAGCAATTACTATGTCAGTAAAACCCAACCAGTGACTACATAATTTACATAAAGCAGTGGGGTGTACTGAAAAAGGGGTTTAAAGGAATTGTGGAGAGGAAGATAAAACTCTCCTTGTGATTCATATTTTTCATATCATATGCAAAACACAGCAGTAACTGTCAAACTTCAATTGCAGCAGCTGAGCAGTTTATGAAATTTGTAACTAGGATTAGCTATGTGCTTTAACTTTGTTATTCACACAAGTACACTCAGCCTTACTCTTGAGTGGAGTTATCACTCTGTTCATCTGCATACCAGTCTGATATGGAAAAGTGCAAGTAAATCACAACAGAAACAGAAAAACATCCCCTTACACATGTGTTCAGGATCCCAGACTTTAGTTTTTGTTCTCTGGCTTTAGGCTCACTTTCCTACCAAAACAGATGACAGATTCAGGTTAAGTAGATCAGCATTGCAAATTCTTAGACCACTTTTGGGTGATAGCCTAAATTTTATGTGTAGATAAAATGTGAATTATTTAATTCTAACATTTAGCAATTTTTGTTATATTCATGTTTTATTTTCATTATAAGCAGCATGTAGGACCGATTTGACTTTTAGTTTAAGCAGAGTCTGTTTTCTGAAAAAAACCGAGGGATTTTACACAACCAGTGCATAATATTTATTCTCTTTGGAGAACGAATATCTAAGAAGAAACCACTTGGAATCAGGCAAGTTTAATTTCATAGCTGTATAGTTTGATTTAATAGCAAAGTCGACTTGATAAAGGCCAAAGGATACTATAGGAATAAAACCAAATATTTCTAATCTCATGCTTGTGAGCATAAACCTTGTTTAAGGTTCAGACAGCTAGTCAAACAAAAAACTCATCTCAGTAGCTTTAAAAAGAAGGCATCAGAGAGAGAAACTTACCATACCAGTAATGGACTTCAGTATTCTAGCGAAGTCAATAGTTTGTCAATATGCAAAATCCAGTCAGAGTACTAGTCCAAAATGCTAATTTTTGAAGTATTAAACCTTCCCTAACGGAATTATATACATGAAATCCTAACTGCGCTGAGATTTTAGATTTGTATGTGTTCTAACTTTAGACAGGGCCAACAACCAAATAAAAAAAAAACCAAAAGCAAAACACAACACTGACCAGAAAGAGAGGAATCTAGAGGAGAGAGCAAGTCACCACACTAATTGAATCTGGGGTCATGAATAAAGTTCCATAATGCAAGGGAGGAAGGAAGGACTAAAGCATATCTTATGAAGACACTTGTATTACTCACTTGGCAACTGGAATCTAAGAAAGGATCGAATGGACATGAGGGAGATGGATGAAGGGGAAGAAATCATTAGAAAGGAAAGAAAGATTAATATTCAGCAAGAGGGCAAAAGAACCAGAAAAAAGAAACTTTTAAGGAGCCAGAAAACAGCTGAACCAAAGCAAGAGGAAAATGAGAGCTAGATGAGAGATGAATAGGTAATACTCATGCACCACAATACCAGAAAGGCCATGTGAGAGGAGATTTGAAGAGGCTGATAGACAATATCCAGTAAGATCAGCAGGAGTCATGCTTTTCATAGCCTAACATATAGTATTTTGTCATCTAAATAAAATAACCATATTAAAAACAGAGCTTGGGATTCAATAACAGTGTGAATATGCAATCAAAAGCCCATCTGTGGGAAGAAAATGATGAGTATGCAAGGCAACAAAACAAGTGTCACTGGTAAGTTATTGGGAGACAGAGGAGTTCCTCTGTATTAGTCTGAGGTGTTTTCATCTGAGCAATCAGTACAGAGAGAGTTGTTGGTGACAGATGTGAAGAAACTGTAAATAATAACCACCATTTTAAAGAATTAACATGTATTCCACGTGCAGCAATGGAAAGGAAAAGTCTGCTGATGAGAGACACAAAAGTTAGAGAAAGCAATGAGAAGTAAAAAAGTGAGAGGAAAATGGAAGGTATGAATGTGAGACACAAATTTGTGTAGTAGGTTGGAAAAAAAGAATCGAATGTCACAGTACAAAGAAGCTCAACAACTGGACAAAAAAAGACATCACAATGTACAGCTGTGTGTTGATAAAGGCATGGCTGAGTGCAAGAAAATGGCTATAAAACATATTGCCAAAGAAAAGGAATAAAGAAGCCATCTCTTTGATAAGTAAGTGGACAAAAAGGAAGAGAGGTCTAGAGAAAAAAAAATTGTTATTGTCAGCAAGCATTTTCACTTTTGGTAAATTTGAATTAGCTTAGATTCATTGGTACCAATTTTGGCCAATGAAATTTCCATCGAAGATTCAAAATCTATGAAAATCTGGGTTTAGATAAATGGCATTTCCAAATATTTATATTCTGAATTACAAACTGTAACCTATATCTGGTTGGACATTAGCCCTGAATATTTTCAGCATGATTAAACTTTCAGGAAAGAACATCTCAGACTCTGAATGCCTGTACAATTCCAGAAAAAAAGATAACCTAATTAAAAAAAAAATCTAGGAAACTATTGCTTCTTCTTGTCTTTAATAATTTAGATAAAAAAATAGATTTTGTATTTAATTTCTAAAATATTAAAGGAAGTTGCCTGTCCTTGCAATTCCTGAGCTCAATTAAGGGTTCAAATAGCCAAGCCATGCATGGAAGCTGTGCGTGTTGAGATTCAAGTTTCTGTCAGAATCCAGGTCAACTCTGTGTTTGCACTGTACTTTTGGAAAGGTGTTCAAAAGTCTCACTAATGTGCAGATGTGGGGAAAAAAACCAGAAGAAACCATTGTACTTAGGGGGAAAAATATCACTCAATTATAGGAAAAGAAAAGAAATTGGAAGATATTTTTCTCTCTCTTTTGAAGAGCCTTGATCCGTGACACAATCATTTTCTCATCCACATCTCAAATAGGAACAACTTTTGATCAGCCATTTCATGCCATACATTTAAAGATCTGATGAAAGCAATGTTGCATTTATTGAGAAACCTTATCTTCATTTCTCAAACTGTTTTCAAAATAAGCATAAAGTTTGCTTCTACAAAAGTCAAGCACAAGTGTTCTGTGTTACATTGTCAAATCTAGCATATTATCTGATTAAATTAATAAACAAATAAGCTTTTTGGCATAACACTCTCTCAAGAATCTTTATAAACACTTTGATTGAGTCTCTATTAAATCTTACAATTATATTATGGTAACATGTGTCAAACATCAAAAAATATTACTTGTTTATTTCCCATGTCAATCTGCCTAGATGTGTAATTTTCATTTTCTGTTTACCCTCCTAAAAATGAAAATATCAAGGAAGAGTGGTAGAGAAATTTAACACTAATTGGTAGCAAAACCAGCATCATCGTTTAAAATCACACCATGTCATTAAACTTTGTTTGGGTTCATTTAGCTTGTAAATCATTTAGACCTTTCACATTAGATGAAGAAATGACAAAGGTAAAGTTCATGCAATCAGGTAGTAATACATAAAATTAACTAGTCACCAGCTGCTCCACCATAATTAATGGTAATGTGGAATACAGATTTCTTCTTGAACAAAATGAGATTATACACATAGGAATATGTTTAATCTCACCAGGATGAGGTGGTGCAATTAAAACAATAAAGCGTAAAATTATTGGAAAACCCAAAAGTTACTTAAAGACAAGCACGGACATAAACAGTTTTCAAAAGACTGCATTTCTTCCACCAGCATTAGAGTCCATGTTTCTTGCTAGAGCTGCTAGGGACTTTCTAGGGACTCTTCTTCACAAAGGAGAGAAATGCAAACGTAGTCCAAATCCCTATTCAGTCACCAGCTGTAATCAAGCTCCCTTCAAGATGTGACACCCTACCTAGAAAAAAGAGCACGTGACTGAACTTTCAATGGCTGGTGACATCCATTCAATGAAAGCTTAGAATGCTTGTTAAAACTGGGCATATATAATCACTTTAAAAAAGACAATTATTCAAAATTCACAATTAAATATAGTAACAAGTCCTACTGACCTTTCACTCCACCACTTCGTTTGGAGCAGTTCAATATGTGCAATAGCTATGGTTTTCTAGTATTTAGCAGTGTTTCATTAAGGTATCTGCAAATCAAGAGCTTTTTCAGAAACATTAAAAAGCAAGTACAGATGCTTCACCATAGCTTTCTCCTCATAACAAATCATTTTGCAGCATTTTCTTTAGTACTACACAGATGTCCCATTCACTGTGAGAGGAAATAAGCACTCTGTTTTTTAAATGCACCTGAAAGGATGCCAGTCCAAGACTAGAAGGATAGTGACCTACCTACCAGAGTGTAGGTCTAAAGACCCATGGGTCAAACAACAAAAACAAACATTCTGTAATAATGTTGGCACAGTGAATTTAGTTGAGTGACCATTTCACCGCTTTTAGCACAAACATATAGAATTCTACTATAGGATCTCAAAACTATAATTGACTATAAACGTTAGGAAAACTCTCATCAGGTTCTAAGAACTACTAATGATTTTACAAAAGCAAGCTCCTATTTTTAAAAAAGGATTTGGCAGAGAATTATTATGTCCAATGAGAGTAACAACTAAGCTGAATTCAGCAATCTTCCAGGTGAAATCAGAGCTCTCTGCCTGAAGCATCAGACAGATGACCTGTTGACACCAATTGGTCTTACTGGTCCTGCCCAACTTTCCTCTCCAAGCCTGATCCTGACCAAAACACAGCCCCAGAGGTGTCCAATGCCCAGGGCTGGGGCTGTCCCCAGCTGCCCACCACAGCTGTCCCTGCTTTGCTCCCTGTCTGGGGGGAGTGGGACAGGCCCTGGCTCTCGCCATGGGAACTCCCACCACTGCCCCTGGGACCCTGGCCCACATGGAGCTGCTGGCTCTCACTGCACACCAGCAGGAAGATAATAGCCAGGTCTTTTTCTCCAACCTTCCCCTCTTCTCTTACCCTCATACAGTGAACATTTAGGATACAGTGCATGCTTACAATAGCTTGATTTCTTGTTGCTAGAAAGACTGCTCTATCAGGTCCTCTAATCAATATAATCAAGAATGCAGTTATTACTTTCTAAGCACGTAATGCAGTTGCAATTGCTAAGATAACAAATGAAAAAAGAAACAGTAAACCCCTCTGCTAGTTGTTTTCAGTATTCATCCATTTCACTGTAGTATTTTTAGCTTGCTGCTTACTACTATTCCCCTATTCCAGAGTTGAGACTTGTCAAAGCTTTCAAGAACCGTGGGTGAAAAATTACTTTCAAGACCATCAGCTAGGGATAATGACAACTATGGCTTTCCTTTTCTTTTGCAAAATACCTCTCAGGACAAACAAAATGCATTTGTAACAATTCAAGTAAAATTGTTCTGTGCCATGCAGTAACTTGTTTTATTATTGTATGAAACATTATTGTCTGTTCCCTTCAAAAAGACCTCAAAAATGCAATTCACTACAGTAATCTTAGTCACAATTTATCCATTCTTCTTTTTCATTTACATTTGAAAGTAGTTGGACTTCTTGAAAGACCCTAGACTTCACTATAGAACAGTATTCACAAGATTAAGCACTTTTGTCCATTGAAAGGATACCGTTGAAAAAGTGAAAGCTTTGCTTCTAATTGAAGAGAAAGTAATTTCTTCAACCTGCCCTGTTATCTACCTTTATAAACTCTGTTGCAACAGCCCTGATTAGTAGCTGGTTTATCTAGTTTTTCTTTACTGAGTGATTGCAAGGCAAGTCACTCAAAGGATACATCATGTAGAAAAAAAAATCCAGACATTTAGGTTTGGGAATAAGTTTAGCTGTAAAACAACTTGGGAATTAAAAAGGAATGACAAAACCATTATGTTTAGAGACAAAAGAATGATGTGTGGAAGTTGGCTAAATCAATAACTAATTGTAAAGTATGTATCCAATCCTAGAGTTGATCCAATAATTGAAATCTGCTGCTGGTCACCTGAGTCCTATTTAGCAAGGTCAGCTCATAATTCAGGCGACTTTTGCACTTCTCATTGATTTTGTTTAGTAGCTGATTTGTGGTTCAGAAAAGACTATTCATTTCTCAGCACTGATTCAGAGTCAATGAGAGTGATTACCCTTGATTAATACATATCTATTTAATCTTTAAAAACTTACAAATTTTTTTTTTACCATATCCTAATAACAAACCTTTGTGCACATAAAAACTGTTCCCTGGGGAGCCTGTTTCAATGCCCAACCACCCTCTGGGTTGAAGAACTTTTTTGTAATATCGAAGTTAAACCTTCCCTGAAACAATTTCAGGCCATTCCCATGGATCCTCTCATTGATCATCAGAAAGAAGAGACCAGTGCCTGCCCCTGCATTTCCCTTGAGAAGAAATTGCAGATCATGATGAGGTTTGTATTACAGCAGTATTTCTTTATGTAGTCATATTAGAATACATACAACTATTTTTCAGGGATTATTTCAGTTATCAGACCCAGGGACTGTTGGAGCAGTAAGAGATGCAGAAGAAAAGAGAAAAAAAATCTCTAGAAATCAGAGAAATTGTTTCAATTACAGAAAAAAATATTAGCAACTTGCCCTTTTTTAATCATGAAAACAATACAGTATTCTTATAAATTAGAAAAGGAAACTTTTCCACACCAATTCTCTAGATTATTCTTGCTTCCCATGAAGTACAAAAAGCATGAGACAGCTGGAATAACCCCATCACATCTGTGGCTCAACCACATTTGGTCAGCAGGCCTAAGTCAAACAATGTATCAGCTTAAGATAATCCTCAACAAGATGTGATTTTCCAAGGTCAGCCTTTATAGGCAAGCGTGGTCCCAGAATCATCCGCAGTAGCAAACCAAAACCAATATTTTTGCAGTTTGTCATGCTGCTTCCCCACTGCAAAAAAATATGCTTACTCTTGTTTTAGTGAACTTTGACAATTCTATTTTGTGTTACATGAATTGAAGAGACTAAATACTGGGGGAGATGCTGTCTTCAGTAGTCATCCTCACTGAGCTGCAGTGGGACACTAGATCTCGTCATGCTTCACTATGTACCTGGAACAGAGACTGCAGGGAAAATTATTAACAAGGTTTATATACACCTTTTGTAGAAAGAATATTTCATTTTTCATTCATATCATGAGAATGTATTTTACTCTTCTCTCACTTGAGATGGCCCAATGGTGTCAACTGACGCTCCCTTTCCCTCTCCCTGTCCCTCCCATTTCCATACCTTCACCTATTAAAACTTTGATTTGTTGTGCGTCTGTTTGTCTGTCTGCACACACATGGCTGTAGTTTTGCCTTATATGTTGCTGAGCTTGACTACTGTCACAGGAGAGCAGTGTCATGCCCAGAAATTCAGATACCAATGCCCAATTTTCACAAGGTTCATAACAGAATCCCAATTAGTTTTGCCTTTTGAGCTAACATGACAAAACAAATTCAACTCCATAGAGAGATTTTATTACTAGTATGGGTTTGTCTAGTGTCAGGTCTGATCCTTTCCCTGTTTCCTCATTAAAGTTGCTATGTTTCACAGCTCATTCAACACAACATTTAGTACCTGTTGTGTGTATTCTTAATGAACTATCAGGTATTCATTAGGTGGGGACATTAAAAATCAGAAGTATATTCCTTCAGATGTGCACAGATATTGTGACACTTCCAGCACAGGCAGGTTCTTTGTGCCTTTTGCTTCTACATTTCTGGAGTCACTCAGGAAGGAACCAATATCAAAGGAGCTAACAGTGGAAACACCTGCAACAGCCACTGGGAGATGAAGAACCAAGATGCTGAGGCACAGACAGTAAAGATCAGAAACAGAGAACTGTTCCAACTCATAGGCTGCCAGCACTTCTCCTTGGGAGTCCTAGCAGTTCAACACAAGAAGAAAAAGTGAAAGTGGCAACAAAGCTGTACTCTGACACAGAACAAGACAATCATCAGAATAAAAAATAACAGCTACATAAAGTTTCTTATACCTTTCAGCTCTGTGGCATGTTGCAATTCAGGCAAATGAAAATATCTGAACCAAGGTTTTGGGGTTTTATTTACCCTACTCTAGAAACCAGAATAATGTTCTGCTAGTACTTGCTATAGGTAGTTCTTATTTTATTCTCTCCTTTATCATTTTGGGCTGAGGATTTCTTTGATGCTTTGATACAACTTGTTATTATCCTGGTTCTGGTCAGACCAGGGTTAATTTTTTGCAATAGCTGGGGAGGGACATGGCTAGAACATGGTTATTGTATGCTACCCCTATGTCATTGCCAGGGGCAGGGGAAAGGGACTATCTTCTGGGGAGAAGGGATTCCTTCTGATCAAGAAAATGTGACAAGGAAGCCATTGGTGGGAGGATTTCCATGTGAACTGTTTTTCTTGTCCTCTCTGCCATTAGTACCATTGCTGTTACTGTTCATTTTCTTAACTATTTACTGGAAACAGCAATGAGATACCTGTGGCCTTTACCTCCAGTTCTCCTGCCCATCCTCTGTAGTGGGGAGAGGGAGGGCAAAGCAGGGGAGCAGTGTATAGTTTGGAAAGTCTTGGTGGGGTCACTGAACTGGGGAGCACCATCCCTAAACTACCACAGCTCTTCATTTACTGGACAGAATGTGCGACAGAGAGAAATAGACAGGAATACCTAATAGTTCTGTGGTTTTTAGACTTACAGAAGCTTGTGGTGCCTTTCTAACCTTTGTGCTGACAGGTAACTAAGCAAACAACATCTAAATTGTAAGATCTTCATTTTGAAGCAAAAATAAGATGTTTGTCACCCTAAATATTTGTTTAGCAAATGCTGTTTAACCACTTCGCAATTCAATTTCTATCATGAATCCATAGCCAACTTCATGAGCTGGTAAACTCAATCAACTTTTAAAGTAAAAATCCTCACATATCAGATTCTCCATGTGTATTAAAATATAAAAAGAAACTGAGAAGGGAAAATGATTGAATTTTGTTTTACAAGACCATATTTACAATTTTCTTTTCAAATTCAAAAATTTACTTACGATGAGATGCTTCAAGTAACATTTAGTGGTCCCAGTTCTCTCATGTAAGAACACCCCCATTAAACCTTTTTTCAATATCCCTTCATTTCTGGGACAAGAGTCAAGGGATTTAACAGATGACATCTTTATTAGTTTGCCTGGCATTAACCAGAAGCTGTAAAATACAGGCCACTTCTCTACCATCTTCTCTATTCTCTCTTTTCTTGGTTTCATTTTGTTTAAAAGCTTTCTTCATGTTGCCTCCATCCTAAATAACTTGGACCTTCCTGCTATTTCCTTGTCTACATTTAACACAGACAAGTGGGGATATTTTCTGATTTTTAAATGGTAGGAATTTAGACAATTTATACAAAAGCCTTCCCCTAAGTCAATTTTTAACTGAACTGAACCCTTCTGTGAATTAATCTGGAATAAACACTATCATCTGATGCACTACAATAATGGTAGATTAATAGCTTGTTTATTCACCTGATTTCTTGTAAAGAATCCATTATAGAGAACTCCAAGAACAACATCTTCTGTAGTCTGTCTCGTCTGAATCAACAGCTCTAGCAACAAAAACTATCACGAGGCCTAAAGAAAAGCAACATCCTAACTAATAGACATAGCAGATTATGAAACCCAGTGCTATATCCTGACTAAAAGCTGTTGAACAGGGGGAAAAATACCCATATCCTTAATTCTCAAGTAAGCAGAACATAAAGAAATAAAATCCTATTTCTGTTGTATATAGCAGCTCTAACACAATTTCTGTTTGTGCCAGCTGAGAGGTGCCCTTTGACTCCTGCATATCAGAGTACAGGACTTCTGTTGGCAAAATTGCACCTCAACAGGTAAATTGCAGGGAACAGTCCAAAATGATGCTGATTTAAAAAAAAAAAACAAAACCAAAAACAAACCAACAAAAAGAGATACAAAACAAGAGAACAGCACTAGTTAGCATATTGCAGGACTGCTGCCAAAACTCTGAGCTCTGCAAATATGGGAGGTTTGAGGCATTAATGCAGAAAGCATAATTGTTCCTTACCCTCCAAATAATTTGCAGAAAATGTTGCATCTATGTAATCAAAACTTCAGTTTAAATATGCCCCTTTTCATGAACACAAGATCTATATTAAACTATATCATGAGCTAAACAAGCAGGGCTAATACCCTAGAATTGCTTGCTTCAGGACTTCTAGGTCAAATTCTGTCACACTAATTGGTTCTAATAATAAGTGACGTTACAGCTGTGTCTGTACAAACAACTTTACTTACTCTAAACCCCCAATAGATGCTTCAGATGGCTTGTGCCCATGAATAAAGGCTCTTACCTCACATAAAACTTCATTTTGGTGCTTAAAAATTAACACCCTCTGGGTTATCATACTATGCAGCTGTGAAAATACCCAGGTTTCAAATCCTGAATTAAGGAGTATCTAGACCATGCTTTTCCATATGAAAAAAATCAATCCTGTAACTTATGGAGTGACCTTCTGTTTCTTCAAAACAGTTACTTTAAGTGCTTGTAACTTTCACCTTCCCTAGTCTGTACCCAAGGCATAGTGGTGGCACTTCCACAGAGTATCATTTCACACCAAGTGAAAAGCTGTTTGAAATAGTGCTTCAGAATAATATTTTTTCCCTAAAGAGTATTACTTTAAAATAATTTTTACATTTATGGTCCCTTACACTTTTGAAATCATTTGAAAAGATCAGCAAAAAGACTTACCAGCAATTTACTCTGGATAGAAGTGACAGAAGAAGCCAATTGTTAATTTGGAAAAGACCCTTTTATCTGTGCTGGTTTGATGAAATCAAAGATACAAGGCTTGGATGCAAATTTGTAGTACTTGATTTCCTGCTAAGGCAAGAGTTTGAGCTCAGCTGTTTAAACTTATGTCTGTGCAAGTGCAATGCATATCTTTAAAATTAATGGATACTTCAGCATGAGGTACTCTTTACTTCGGGATGGGAAATATAATGTAAACTTTAGTTTCAGTATTGTGTCTTTTAAAAAAACTCATGCAATTGTCCAATTACTATACCAAACAGAGTTCATTTCTTTACTGTCCACACAGACAGAGTAATACTACCAAGCACCCTCCAGCTGCATATATGTACTGGTTTGGGGGGGCTGGGATCGTGGGCGGTGGTCAAATGGGGTTTGGGGGTGTTCTTGGATTTTGGGAGTTAAAATTCAGTTTTCCTTAGAAGCTCCTGGGAGGGGGAGGGGGCCCTTGCTCCAGCTGCTCTCCTGGGACTTGGGGAGGAAGAGGAGGAGGCTGCTTTCCCTATGCCTCGCTGGGTCCTGGGCTGAGCAGGGGCCTGGACGGAGCATGGCCTGCGTCAGTCCCGGTCCCCCCCCCCTCCCCGAGGACGGGGCCGGGTGGCAACGGCTTCTCGTTTCCCTGGGGCCATCTCGAGATGGAGCGGGGATGGGACGGGGATGGGGACGGGCAGCGGCTCCTTGCCTTCCGGGCTCCTGGCAGTGAGGGGCCAGAGCAGGGCGGCGGTTTCTAGTTTCCCCCTTGGGGACGGGGTGGCAGCTCCTCGCCCTGGGCTCCCGGGAGCACGGGAGCCGATCACCAGCTGCCAGCCCAGTCAGGATGGCCCCGGTCGGTCCTGCTTCTTCACACTCCCCCCGGCTCCACCATTTCCAGGGGAAGCCCCGGGACGGGCGAGGTGGCGTGTGGGATGCACGGTCATTGCCCAGGTCCCTGGCACTGGCGTGGTGGCCCTGGGCCAACACCGGCTGGGAACCTGAGCACGGNTCAGGATGGCCCCGGTCGGTCCTGCTTCTTCACACTCCCCCCGGCTCCACCATTTCCAGGGGAAGCCCCGGGACGGGCGAGGTGGTGTGTGGGATGCACGGTCATTGCCCAGGTCCCTGGCACTGGCGTGGTGGCCCTGGGCCAACACCGGCTGGGAACCTGAGCACGGCTGACACTTCTGGACAGCAACAGAGGGCCAGCCCTGGCACCGTGTTGGCACTGGCGTGTCTCTAAGATGCTGCAGCCATGAAAACAAAGATGGCGCTTAACGACCTGAGCGCATGGGTCTTCAACGGGAAAACACTGGAAGCAAGGCGGGGCTCAGGCCCACTAACCAATGGGGAGAGAGTTTGGCCAGGAAGAACGTGACAAGATCCATGCGAGAACGAGAAGGCTTAAAAGTCGAGGCACGGCCCCGCCTTGGGTTCTTCTTCGGCTGTTGCTGCGAAGAGAAGTCCCCAGCTGCTCTCCCCCTCAGTCGCAGGCCTCACGGCACGAGTTCCACCCATTTCTGTCTGCACAAGAGCCATTTCCAGCTTGAAAGCAAGTAACCCCTTCAGAGAGGTGGTGAGAGGGAGTCATTTTCACCTCTTTTTGTGTTTTTCAGAGAACTTCAAAAGCTGGGGAGTCCCCTCCATCAGAGGGATGGATAGAGACAGATTTTCCTACCCTTCCCCACTGCTTTTTTTTCAGCTAGTCATTTAGCTGAAAGGAGCAGTTCCCTTTCCTTTTTTTTTTTTTTTCCCCCTTTTTGTGTTTGTTTTCCCTTGCATGTCGGGTGTCTCTCTGTGTGATTCTGGGGTCCCTGTGGGTTATCCCTACTTCCTTAATTTAAACCCCCTGTAATAAACTGTTCACCTGCTACAACTCTATTCAGTTTTCCATCACCTTTATTGAACCTGCCCCCTGAACACTAAAAGGTGGATTAAACCACCACAATATCACATGTGCATATATTATAAAAATGGACAAAATTTCACGAGGAGTTCCAAGATTAGTCTTGGAATACTATCTAATACTTTGTTAATATTTACCATCTGTCAAAATACTGCAGATAATTCACCTTTATACATACTTTAAGTCAAATATTGTAATTTGTTTGGAGTTTTTTTAACTGCCAGGCCTTCAAACTCAGCTTACACACTTATTCTAAGTCCAGTGTGTCTCTATCACCAAATTACACCCTCAAGTGTACATCTGAAAGACTGGAACTTTGGAAATGTTGTAGAGGAAAAACATATCTGTACATCCATACCATACTCTTAACAGTCACATTTGGAAAAACGATCAGCCATACTTTTGTTTTAGCTTATCCTTTTAAGGATAAAAATCCTAAAAGTACATCATGGAAGAAAATTATATATCCTTCTCACAGCCTATGTTACCCACAGAAAATCTCATATGAAAAGTGTGACAATCTCATGAGTCACTTAATGACAAATGAATGGATGTTTATCATTTCCTGCTTGGACCTGTTCTCCCAGCTTTGAGAGGTTTCTTTTATAGTGCTGTTTATGTTGCAGGTGGGTTTGTTGAAGTGTGATATAATTAAAACAAAGTGTTAGTTAAACTCTATTGCAAACATCTGCAGTTTTCACCACACAGTCTTCATTAGCACAGCAACAGTCTTGGAAATACAGCTTTAGCTAAAAGTTCTAAATTTTCTGTGACCTTTGAATCCTTCCTTGTCTTGCAGTCTAATAGCTCAGCTTCCAAATTGCTCCTATAACAGTCCTAGGGATGAAATTCACTACTGCAAAACACTGCTCATACTGCAGAGAGAAAACAAAATAATCAAATATTAAAGGAGAAAAAGATTTTATACAAATTTAAAGCTATTTGTTTCAATTCCCAGCTAGAATAGTGTTTAGACACTGCTGTGTTAATACTCCTAGTTAAACAAAAATTTTACATACCTTGAGAAGTGATGAAAATGAGATGGCATGTGACTTTAAATTCACATTACATGCTTCATTTAACAGTTCTAATCAACTGCTATGCATGACTCATCCACAGAATAAAGCATAGAAATTTTAAATAGTTTATTAAGATGTTAGAGCATTAATACAGAGTTCAATAAAAAGCTTCAAAATATAGAAATAACATAGGCATGAAGCCTAACTTCACACATATAATTAAAATTATCAAATAAAATGCAAGATAAAAAATTTACATCTAGTCAGACAATGATATCAACATTTTACCTCATTGGTGAAAAAATGGACAATAATTATTCCTAATACAGTGTTAGTTTGATTGATACCTTAAGGTTACAAAAAAGAACCAGCTTGGCTCATCTTTCAAAAAGTCACCATAGAATTTGCAACAACAATCAGAAATCATATTGCCAAGCTATGGGACATGTTAGATGTAAATCTGTGCTGTAAATCTAAATCTGTTAGACATCTGCAAATGTGCACCTTTTTTTAAGATGTTGCACAGGGCCAAAGGTGGTAATGTTTGTAATTTGGTACATATGAAGAAGCAGCTTTAGAAAATAATTAAGTATATCATACATCACTGCAGAGTTGTTTGCTTGTTCTAAACAAAATAAATTCCTCTAATTATTTATGTATGTCAATGTATAGCTGATTCACAGCTTCTCTAATTTCAACTGTGTTTGGCATTTTGCCTTGGATTTGCTGCAGATCTCCATCATTTGTCTTTGCAATGGAGTAATCGTTTCCTTGGCAAAAGACGTGACACTTATTGTGAGATAGTAAGTAGCCAAGCACTTGTTTCTTTAAAGACAGTAGGAAAATATGTTTGGAATAAAGAAGCTTTTAAACTAAATAGAGTAAGTGTCAAGGGTTTAAGATGTATATTCCATTTCAGTGAAGGGTGTTATTGCACCATTTGTTTTCTGAGAGTATGAAGTAGTCCAAGAAGCTGTTTATTTTCCCACAATACAATAATGAATGTTTGTAGGGATTTAATCTAGTAGACGACAGGAAGTCTGACAAAGACACTAAACAGAAGAAGAGGGAAGAAAGAGTTTTGAATGAAAATGAAGCTTTTAAAATAAAGGACAGTGGGATAGCTTAACTAGGGCCATCACAGATGATTATCAGTTCCCGATATTCTAAATTCAAGGCTGGCTGCCATTTCTGAGAATATTCTCTTCCTAAACCAGAAGTCTTGCTGCATGGAAAACTCATTGGTCTTGCTCACAGGTAACTGGATGAGATTCTACAGCTATGGTGCTAAACAGTGTTTTCATTAAAGAAAAAAACACTTATATTTTGTGTGTACTTTAATAACTGCATTATGTGGGAAAACTGTACAGGTGTCAAGGGCATGTAGTAATGTATATAATGCGTGTATACACTAACATATACTCTCCAATGTTGCCTAAACACTCTGCAAACCCCGTCTTTTTTTGTTCTAAGCTACTAGAGGTTTGAGGTTGTCATAGCTGAGGTCTGTTTCATGCACTCATGCTATTTTAATTTGTCCAAAATAGGTCGTATCTACCAACAGGCATTTTAAAAAGCAAGATATTCCATGAGTTGTGTTTTATATATGTTACAGACAAGCCCTAACACTGCTATAAACAATGAAAACAACAACCAAAACATAATTCTATCTAATGCTTTGCATGAGATTTGGGTTTAGAGGCAGGAATGAACGTATGAATACAGAAATGACAGGCTAAACCTCAGAGCTTGAAAACTATGGAGCCTGTGTAACTCTGGACAAAAACCATTACAAGTAGAACTTCTAGGCAGTCAGTTTTTAAAAAAATAGCCAGCATACTGTGTTGTCTGTACTCACACAATGCTGCTTATTTCCAATACTTATCAAAAGATACTTCAACGTGACTTAGGGAGGAGGCTGTTTGCTGAAGGAAAGATCTCGGCCTTGTCTATGGCCTTCACCTAAGAACACTGAGAGAAAAAGGATAATTATACCTTTGACATTCATCTATAATTTATGATTTATTTTGATAAAAAACAATCAGTAACAATTTCAAAAATAATTTTAAAATTATTATGCTACTATTAACAACAAAATTACATCACATATTTAAATATTTATTTACATTTCTTCCTCTTTCTTGTGGGCACCAGAGGTTCTCTGAGGACCACACCTACTGAGGAGCAGAAGAGGGGCTACAGGGACCCAGGGATGGCTTTTCCCAGGGGTGTCCCCCTGCCCAGGGTCCAGGACCCCATGTCAGCCTCTAGGGTCTGTCAGCCCCTGTCCCCGTGATGCCCCAGCAAGGCTGGTCTCCAGCTTCCCTCATCCTGTCCTCAGCCTGCCTCCAGGGAAGTGCCCAATGCCCAGGGCTGTCCTGATGCCCTGGCTGCTCTGCTCCTGGCAGGGGCGCTGCCCAGCATCCCCTGGGAGCCTCCAGGACCTGTGGATTCCAAACACAAGGAGTGACCCCATTTTGGCTTGCTGACCACATGGGCACTGAGGCAGGGTCATGGCAGACCCAGCTCCTCACTTCAAGGTAAGCTTGAAATACCTGGAGGCAGAACAGGAGATTCAAGCCTATTCTCTAGGTTTTATTCTAAACTAAACCTATCTACCAGTGCTCAAAATTTGAGTCAGAATTTAGGAATCGCTTCTGGTGTGAGGTGCCTTGCAAAACACATACTTCTGCTGAATGCTCATGTCTTAAAATCAGTATTTTCACCTCCTCAGAACTAACCATAAACAGACCCAATGCCAAACAGGCCCAATGTCTCAGTGACTTCAGAGTAAGTGTTGCTCATATCAATTTTAAGTGCAGGAGAGGTGATTTACGCTCTTACGCAGCGTTACGTTACGATGTTACGCAGGTTTCCTCCACAATTAGCCTACAGGAACAAGGCAGGTATTTCCCACAGCCTTGCTGGAGAGCTGCATACCTGTCAGGCTCCCTGGCTCCGATGGCCTGAGCAAGCCATGAGTCAGTACATAGGCACCAAATGAGTCCCTGATCCAGGGCTGTGTAACTTTGTGTGTAGCTCCTGGATGAAGAAACATAACTCTGATACTCCCCACCCCCCAAGTAATTTGCACTCATAGACAAAGTGTCAAGATGAAAAAAATAGCACTTTAAATCATGTCACAGCCAGAGTAAGGAGAATGAAACTACAGCTTAGCATTTTCTTCACCACTAATTAGTCACTGTGAATATATTCAAGCAATTGTGGTTCTGTGTGGAGGGTAAATGACTTTTTTCCTCATGGGAGCCATATAGATGTGAAACAACTCTACAGATGAGATAAACTTTTGACACACCAGTTGTAGAAGGATTTTGACATTTAAGCACTTCCCTGGCTTCTGGATATCGTGTTAAATAGAATACATTTTCTCTGTTGAAATAGGCCTGTAAGACAGAAATATGTTGCATATTGTATAAACAGGGGGGATAAAGTTATTCATGTTTTACTGCCTGGTAAAAAGACAGAGATGTGACTGTCCAAACCCCTGTGGCACAGGTTGGGAGAAAATATCTAGGCATTTTATCTTCTAGATCATACCTACTGGTACATGACATCTAACAAATCTGATCTTTTACTTAAAATAGTTATGCTGCCTTCTTTTCCACACAGTCTGTCTGGATGAGCAGCATTCAGATCTATGACAAAATTAATACTTGTTAATAGTTACTAATAATTCCCTTCTTTTTGGGTACAGATCACTCTGTCATCAATAAATGCATACAACACTGTCTAATAAGCACTGCAAGAGTTTTGAGGAGCTATTTGCTGTGTTGTGAGAGTATACACCTGTAAGAGTATGCAAATTCCTGCTTTGTGTATTGGGAGACATTTCATCCTTCGTTATGTTGAGCTGTCATTAGGGTCCTATCACCAAAATGAGCACTTTTTCAAGGTTTCAAAAGAATACTGTGCATCACAACTATTTTTTCTGTGCTCTTTCAGGGGAGAAAGTAGTCAATGTAAATAAATCTTCCTTATGGACCTTTTGCAAAAAGAGTTGCCTCAGGTATTATTTTAATGTTTGAATTCTCCCTTATGAAACTGAGTTATGTAAAACAGATCCTCTACATAACAGTCTTCGAGAAGGTGGACACAAGGGATAATGGATTATAAAAGACATAATTAACTGTGTAAGGGTAGTGTTACTAAAGGGTTAGTACAGAACAAGTTTCACACAATTTTCTGGGGAATTTACACTCTGTTGTTAGAGAGATGCCATAAGATGCCTGTTTGGTTCTTTTGAATTCCAGAGAAGTGGAGGTCTAGATGAAAGTCTTCAAGTTGATATTGATTTATAATCTGATAATTTAACACTTAACATTCCACATTGGTTACTCATAAGCATATACAGAACGCAAATGTATGGGTGTTAACAAAAGAACAGGTCCAGTGAATTCAAACTAGTATACTAGTTGGGATCAACTAGTGTTGAAAACATCATTAGAATTAACAGAAGTGAAAAAATAAAGCCTTGCTGTAGCCAGTTCCCAATCATATTTAAGCTTTCTTAGCTGTATTTATCAAAAGATACAGTACACTCCTGAGAAATAGTTTCTTACATCTTACAGACATTACTATTTCTATATTGTTGGCAAATAGTGCCCTGTCATTGTACAGTATCTAAAAAAGTTTCTGCAAATGTAACAATGAACTCAATATTTCACCACATACAGGCTGCTAGTGATTTATTGCCTTGCACTCTGCAGCCAGAAACTTTCAGAAACACTATATTAGCACGTGGACAAATTACAGGCATTATTCCTACATCTTCAAACTACCGTATTACTTCAATGACAAGATCTGGTTTTGGTTCAATAACAATGTTGTTGGAAACCATACCTTTTCTGTTCCCTTGAGAAAGTCACTAATTTCCATTTGGAGTCAAACAAAAAACAATCTGTTGTAGAATCACAGAATATCCTGATTTGGAAGGGACTCATCAGGATCACTGAGTCCAACTGCTAACCCTGTACAGGACACTCCAAGACTCACACCATGTGCCTGAGACTATTGTCCAAATGCTTCTTGAACTCTGTCAGGCTTGGGGTTGTGACTACTTCCTTGATTTATTTTTCTTTTTAATTTTCCAGGAGATTTATTTTGATATAATTGCAGATGTATGAATGTTGAAACATATTCTTCTTGCTGAGAAGACAACTGTGTTTCAGTACTTTAGACCATGGTTCTTGCTGATTTTTTTGCTCACTTCAAGTCACTTGTCTTAAATAAGTCAGCATATCATCTAAACTTTGGAAAACTCCAAAAACTCTCCTGGTCTGGAGAGTGATACTGTCAGTCTGCTAGTCTTAACCTCTTGACTCCTTGCCCTGCTATGAGGAACTTTGAGCCTTGCAATGTGGCATAATAATACTGTTTGAAACAGTGGACTATAGCTTGACAAATGCAGCATATTAGTTCCAACAACAGTTAATTGGTGAAAAAAAGCCCTTAGTATCAATTCTAATCATGAACTCTTTCAGCATTGCTACAGTCAAAGTGAAGGAGAATCAAAAGCTGGGAAACTGTGGCCTTATGCTCCCAGCCAGTGAAAACATTTGAAACATTTTGAAAACATTTTTTATGTCTTATTCAGTGAAAGCAGGTGTTATCAGAAATTGCCTTTTCCTTTAACCTTTTAGTGTTTTCACCAGATTTGTCTGTCTTGGCTGTCATGAAAAGCTTGAAATTTTGCCTGGCAAAAAAATAAACTGGCAGTGTGCAGCTGCAAAAAATGTCAGTTTGTGGAAATAATGAAACAGAAAAGGCTTTGCATTCCATATATTTTTAAATTAAGTTATTAAAACAGTATTGGTATAATCAAATGCTGAAATAAACTGCTTTTTTGACCTTGATTAAAAAAAAAAAAAAAAGTTATGAATTCTCCCAACTGAAACACCAGTGAATCAATTGAGGTCAATACTTATTCTAGTGAAAATATTAGATATTATATTACAGTCATTAAAAATAGCCACAGTAGAAATTATCTGATCTTTCTACTGCTGCCTTTGGAATAGCTCTCTTGTAGAGACCATCAGATGTTCTTGCAGTGTCTGGGGAGTTGTACTGAGTGTGTCTGAGATGGAGCCCATTTCCCCACAGCAGCCCCCAGAGTGCTGTGCTTTGTATTGGTAGCTAGAAGGGCGTTGATAATACACCAGTGTTTTGACTACTGCTGAGAGCAGCACTGGGACTGTAGTGTTCCTTCCTCAGCTGAGGGCAAGATTCTGGGAGGGGACACAAGTGGGCCAGCTGACTGAAACTGAGCAAATGGATATTCCATACCATATGATGCCAGCTCAAGTATAAAAGCTAAGGAGGAGAAGGAAATGGGAGAGCATCCATTGTTTCCAGTTGTGGCCCGCTGAGAAACTACATGTGTTGAAGCCCTACTTCTCTGGACTTGGGCTGTCATCGCTGCTGATGGGAAGTAGAGATTATATTATCGCTTTGCTTTTGCGTGCGCTAGCTTTGCTTTAGTTTTTGCTTCTAGTAAACTGCCTTATAACAACCCATGAGTTGTTTGCCATCTCATTCTTTTCCCTCTGCCTGGCTGGAAGGAGGAGAGGGTAGTTAGAGTGACTGTGGGCACTTGGCACCAGCAGAAGTCAACCCATTACAGGAATGTATGTCCAAACCATTAGGGCAGGCCTAAAATCTTGACTTGTTAGATCAGGGATGAATTTGGAATTGTTACAGACTTTGTCAAACCTTTATTTTTCTTTTGCCAGACTCACTTGTTGAATCTCTGCTTTTGGCATGATTCACTATTGTATTGGGTCTGTCTGAGATGGAGCCCATTTCCCATACAGCAGCTCTCACAGTGCTGTGCTGTGCATTGGTGGCTGGCGTGGTGCTGATAATACGCCAGTGTTTTGGCTACTGCTGAGCACAGTACTGGGACTGTAGTGTCCCTTCCCCAACTGACGACGGGATTTTGGGAGGGGACACAAGTAGGCCAGCTGACCCAAACTGACCAAAGGAATATTCCATACCATATGACGTCAGCTCAGATATAAAGCTGGGGAGAAGCAGGAGGGGGGGGGGCATGCACAGTCTCCCATGGTGGCTTACCGAGAGAGCCACTACACGCGTTGAAGCCCTACTTCTTTGGATGTGGCCGGTCATCGCCGCGGATGGGAAGTAGAGATTAGATTAGTATTTTTGCTTTTGCGCGGGCTTCGCTTTGCTTTGCTTTAATTTTTGCTTTAGTAAACTGCCTTATCTCAACCCACTGTCTGCCATCGTATTCTTTTCCCCTTGCCTGACTTTCAGGGGGAAAAAGGGGTTAAAGAGACTGTGGGCACCTGGCGGCCAGCCAAGGTTAACCCATTACAACTATGCAATTATATGAGATGCAACCATGCTTAACATTATGACAAACACCTTTGAGGATGCTGTGTTTTCAGAAGCTAAAGTGGTATCACTGATGGTATAATTCACTACATTTTGTCAGGGTCCAAATTCTGATGTTCAATTTCAATTCTTCAAAACTTTTCGGGGAAAACAATATTAGCTTATTGAGATGCTGAGTTAATATCCAGTCTGTGGATTCTGAAGTCCTTGAAGCAATTCCCACAAAGAGTTCTCCTGCCTTTCAAATTTTCCCCAGTTTCACTTCAGTTGAATGTTCATGCTTTACAATGGAGACAAAACTGAACATATATCAGAATAACTTTAATATAGTCACTTTCAACATGATTTCTTTTTAAAAAGTGTGGAAGACAGGCTATGGAACAGAGAGATTTATATTAATTTTTTATTATTATTTTTTTTAATGAGGAATAAAAAAGAACTGCTTACCACCAGTTAAAACTCTTAAAAAATAATTATATCTCTGTTACTCAAGATTCAGCTACATTGCACAAGCAAAGACCATCATTATTATTGTAACCAAAAAAATCCTTGCTCACAGAAAAAAGAACTTTCATTATGCAACATATTTTACACTAAGATAGACCACTTTACAGCGGTTTTTTACACTACTTTTGCCAATAATTGCCCTGTATGACAAAAATAAAGAGGCATGGCTCTTTAGAGGCCATTTTGTGCAATAAATGTTAGATGTTTTATTTTTCTTTTTCCACTTAATGTTAATTCTATTCTTCTCCTATTTTCTGTTGGTCTAATGCTTTTCTGGAAAAAGTTTATTTGAACACCAAAAGTCCAAATACAAGTTAAATTCCATGAGGTTGTATCTACCTCTGGAGGCAGCAGAGAGTAGGAATCTGCTTCTTTAAAACTGATGTGGCACTGTAGAAGCAGAAAATGTCCATCCAGATGGAATTGAAATTTTCCAAAGGTTTTGTCTTATGACTTTTCTAGTCAGTCCTTTCGGAGGGGTATATTATTCTGTAGAGTGGCACAACTCAGATTTGTAGAAGAGGCAATAAACTGCTGGCATATACTTCAAAAGAGGATAAATGTTTTTAAAAGTTGTGTATAAATAAAACTTATTCTATCAATTTGTGGTAAAAGTCGCAGGCATGTATGTCTTGCTTCATGAACTGTCTGAATAAAAATTAATCAAGTTCATAATCTATGTTTCAATGACTGGAAACATTTCTCCTGAGACTTTTAATCTGTGCATGTTTGTTCATCTCCATCTTACTTAGGGTGAACAAACATGCACAAGGGTGAAGCAAAACATGTCAGCTTCAGAAGGATATGTCCTGAGTCCGAACTTGTAATGAATTTTGAGAGTAATTTTAGCTCCCTGGCAGAGGTGCAGATACAAATTTTTTATATATTGTTTAGGCCATAGGACTTAATTAGGTCTCTTTTTGAGGAATGTTGATACAGGAAACTTTGAAGTTTTCTAAAAAAAGAAAAAATCTACTTTCCTTAGGGCAGAAGAAGAAAGTCAGTGGAACTGTGTGTTGCAGTGTAAGCCTGTTATAACCACAAACTCACCTTGTAAGTCACACTATAGGAATTAAATTAACTTCTTCCTAGAAAACTTTTCTCTTTGCTATGCAAACAGATAAAAGTGCTCCCAAACTTAATGCTCCGTTCTGGTTTTTATCTGCTTCTTTTTTAATTGCTTTCCTCCGTGTGGCTGAAGTCTTCCTCAAATTATAGGAATCTTTTTGGCTTTAATTTTTATGTGCTTATTTCCTTCTTTGATGGAAATTTAGAAACTAACTTTCCAACTTTTATATAAGTTTCACATTCTCCTATCTTACCCTTAAGATGAATAGGTTTTTTAAAGTGTGGTTACATGTTCTGTAGAAACTCTCAACATTTTAAAGGACTGTTTACAGAACGGGCGATGTCATTTATGGGGTGGATAGTCTAGACATATTATTAAAGAAGGCTGAGGAGCTTGGGTTAGTTCCTCTAAGGCACTGAACATTCTTAGTTGCATAAAAAACCTCAGTAATCAATAACTTTTGGAGTGCAATTTATAATGTCTAACAACAGAGGAGATTGGAAACTGTTGAAAATGTCACCAATTATCTATATAAAGGATAAATTCTCCAGGGATAAAATCAGAAGAAAAAATAAGATTATGACAGTCTTTATGGATTCTGATCATATTTTCCTATAACATCAGTGATACATGAGTGGTCTTAAAAATACTGTAGCTCAAGGAATAAGAAGGGAATATAGAGGAAGATCAAAATATATCTCTTCAGCTTGATTTTCTAAGATGGATAGTAGTGGAATGATCCAGACAAAACATAAATGCTTATGCTTTTACTATGCTTGCTCTTTCAGTTTGATGTAAAGGTTCACAATACAGGACTGATTTGTGCGTGTGTGTGTTTGTGTGTGTGTGCGTGCGTGTGTGTGTGTGTGTGTGTGTGTGTGTGTGTGTGTGTGTGTGATACTTTGAACCCCCAAATGAGTTACTCTCTAAACTACCCTGTGTCTACTGGTTATTATGTGGGCCAGGTGTCAGTCTTGAAAAAAGCTCAGAATGTTCTGAGCTTATCGCGAGACAAGGCCTCAATTCAAAGATGTAAGAAAATGTAATCCATATTTTATACAGAAGGGAAAATGTGTCATAGCTGAGAGAATTGTTGAAGAGCACATTTATATTAAAACCAGGTGCAAAACTCAATTCTCCTTCCAGCCCAGCCTTTTAGTCAGTTCTTCTTTCCCGGTCTTAAAGTTAAGAAAAAACTTGTATAAGTAACAAAATTGAGGAAATTGCTTCAGATATTTTAACAGCATCATTTAGAAAAATGCTGCTTTAATAAAATGCCTTTCTAGTAGACCTGCGCTGTAGCAAGAGAAATGTGCAGATCAGGCAACATGAGAAATGTGTTCAACTATGTTGTTCTATTTCATGGAATAGCAATCAAATCCATACCTTGAGAGGCAGCAATAGGTGGATACCCCCTGAAATGCAAGTCTTCTCCAGGTTTAGGCTTAGATAGCTTTGGATAGTGTTAAGAATAACCTATTCTTTCAGACTTCGTTCATTTCTCCAGTAGGGATCTTGGCACAAGTAAAAATTTTATTGTAAGAGCATCTATCATTTGATGTACCAAATTATCTTATTTTCTGAAGGCAAGGGAAAAAGTGGGATAATCTCTCCCTTTCGATTTGATATTCTAGTACTACAATAAAGATTTCATAGAACAATCTCTGTGAATACACAGCATCAGCGTCTGGCCGAAGCGTTTCCCTTTTGTGGTGCAGTGCTTTGTAGCATAACAAAAACTGGTGCTGAGGAGGGGTGTAAACACAGGAGAAGAAATGCATTGAACAGCACAAATGTCATTATGATCATAAATGTCTAGAAAAAAAGAGGTGAGAGAAGGTGAGAGATAGTCTGTGAGAGAAAACAAGCAGTACTTGGTTTATAATGATTGGGGAAGTTAAATAGGCCTTTTGATGTGAGAGAAAGGATTTATCCCATCTTGTAAAAACAGTAACTGAAAATCTCTCATCATAGAAAGGGTTTAGGGTAACTGAAGCTCTTTCACCTGGCAAGTTGCGAAAGTACCGGAAGGTGTGTGTGGGTATCTACAATATGAAATGGTGTCAACTAATAGTATACCCATTTCTATACCTGTGTATGTTTTCATGCTCCTGTTTAAAGAAGTTTCCCTGAGAACACATTGCTTCCCTTGGTTTGCCTCTGAAGACTCCAAATGGAAATACTGTAAACCCAAAACTGTCAGCCATTACTATGGTTTGGTGTACTATTGATTGTCTCTTTCTCCCTGCAGACCAAAATTGGAGTTGAAAAAGACTATCTGACAAAGTACATTTTTTTTATCTTCCCTGTTAAGCAAAAGCTCTTACCTTGGTGTGTTAGAAAAAGTTCATCTGATTTCGTGTTGAAATTAAATCCTGCTCTTCTAAACTTGCAAAAAAGGATTGCAAAAAATATAATTCCCATACAGGGGTTAATCAGCATAAGTTTATTTTGTGTCTGCATTTTATAGGGATGCATCAGTATCTGGAGAATAAATCATAGTAAGTTGACTCAAGTTGCATGAAATTATCTTCACTCAGATCTTTGCAATGCCATTTGCTATTTGCTCTTGTTATTGTTGTCAACTACATATAGCGAAACCTGATATGGACATCTGGGAAAATAGTATTGTACAGCTAGATGATCATTCAAAGATTATTAAACTTTGCTTTTTTTCAACTTATCAGTTGTTTTGCTGGATGTCTGTTCAGGACAGGGTCATGATTTTAAGCAGGCTAAGCCCAGGTAGAGTGAAATGGAGGAGATGCAGTGTGGTGAATGCTAAAAGTTTGAAATTTTGGCAGTAGCACGGTGGGAGTAAAACAGACTGCTCTTATGAAGTAATGCATGCCTGTGAGGTGAAAGGCAGAATAGGTACTTCTAAATGGCGTCATTATCTTCTTCTAGATTCCACGGTTTTCCTCAATATGTTTTGGGAGATGTCTTACCTGGTTTACATGGGGTTTTTCTTGCTTTCCCATATACTGTTACAAAATGATTGTTAGAAAGACCCTGTTTAATGGTGAATGTAGTATAGTAAAAATTCCAGTAAGGAATTACCTCTTTCAGTTCCTCATTCTTTTTGGTACATGAACTGGTTTTTGTATATCCATGATATAGCTGCATTCCACCTTTAGTGGGTGGAAAATCCTCTGCTGCAATAATTTGCTGAATGATTTTACAAACCAAATATAGATCTTCTTTCAGTTTTGCTGTATAACTCGAGTCCTGGTTTTGTATGTTTTCACTTACACAAAAGGGTATTAGTAAATACAGCCTATCATTGCAAAGCAAACATATTTTCGACTTGTGTATTGTAATTGAAAATTACCAGAGGAACCAGTAACATAGACAGTAACACAGAACTTCTGAGGATATAGAGTTATGTTTGGTTCCCATTATTTTCACTGCCTTTAAGAATACAGCCATGAATAACATACAGATGTCTTCAGATCAACTTCTTGTGCATTCATTCTGCCTATCACCAAAACTCCCAGATTAAAAATCTATAGTTCATTAAACAAGGAGGGAGGAGTATCTCATCTTAGAAATATTACAATCTGTCAGGATTGCCTTGTCCCAGAGTGGAGACTTATCTGTAAAACCTGAACACAATTACTTTTTAATGATTTTATCCTGGCTCATTAGGAGAGCAGCTACCACTGAGACTTAAGAGTAATCATGCAGCTATACCATTGATACAGCTGCCATGCATCTTGGAGACGGACATCAGCATTTACTGGACTTGCTTTAAAACCCAGAAATTGTGAATGAGATAGAAACAAGGTAATATAAAGCTTGCAAAATATATCATGATATTGTACGAAATAACAACACCAAAGGTTTCCATGATGGAATTTTGTTGCCATTCATTTTGTATAATTTATTGAAGAAATTTTGTGGACATTCTTTAGAGCAGTATACTTTTAAAATTTTGGATTTGAAGCGCATTGTAAGCTTGTGCTTTCTTTAAAAAGGATTGCAATGAGTTGCAGCTTTGCTGAATGTATCTGGAGTTCCTTCTGGCTTTTGTTTCACCCTATTCAGAATATAAGTTATATTTTTCCAATCACTTACGAAAATCTGGTTTCACACAGTTAGCATGAATAAAGAGCAGAATTTTGGAATTTCTGCATACACATAACTTTTAGCTAGGGATTTAAATTAGTTCTCCCTCTGGTGACTAAGGACAGGGAGATTTTTTCCCACTAACTCCCCTGTGGTTGGCAGGCATCTTAATCTTGCTAAATCCTTGCGGGGTCTTGCTGGACCCATAATCAGGCTCTATCTAGTTGTTGCATTTTGAGGTACCTTGAATCCTCTGTAGCTGCAACTGAAGGAAAGTTGTTAGAAATTTCCCCTTACAGGAAGTTAAACTACTGTTTTGCATTGCACATCAGTAGGAGCTTGTGCACGAATGTGAAAAACACACATACACAGAAAACACTTAGAGCAATTTTAAAAATAAGGAGAAATGGAATGAAGGATATTACCCCCAAATATATATATTTAAAGAATGAAACACCAAATCCTTGGAAAGAAATTAAAGGTCCAAG
>VXBA01001372.1:48253-72297 GCA_013399895.1 Serilophus lunatus
TTTTGGGAGGGGGGGGGGATCAAGAATTAGAAGATATTCCTTAGTTTAAACAATCTTCTTACTTTCTTTTTATTTAAAATTAAAACAGTCCTTAAGTGACTTAAGTCCTTTTTGTCCTTAAGTGACTCAAAATGTAAATCAAAATGCTATGAGAAAACCAATGCAATCGTACTTGTAATTTTAACTAGACACACAATTAATCTAGTTGTAGAATATGTTAAATACGCACTGAAAGATGGTGAAGCTTGAGACTACCTTATGCACTAGAAAGTAAATAGTTGTAATGAATATTACTATTTATATGTTATTTAACATAAAAAAGTATCTGCAATTTCACTAAAGGTGCTGCAGATTTAAAACTATTAATACCTAAACCCCATATTTTTTTATAAGAAAAATGATAGCTTGTTTCTACCGTGATGAGATGCCCAGATTAATGGACTGGGGGAAAAGTAATTTTCCCTACAAAAGATTCATGTCTACTACTAACATGGGAAGGAATGCACTTCATGGTGCTCTGAAAGCAGCTGGGACTGGTGAATAGAATTTCTACTGAAAAATGTCAGAGTACGGCTCCGCAGATTTTCCCTCCTCCATTTCACATTGCCTCCTAAAAGGTGCAACAATCAAGTCCTTATATTTGTGTAAAGTCTGTCATCCATAGGAACTCTTACTTCCAAAGGATTTTATGTATTTTGTAATGCATAGAACTTGAACAACTATAAAAAACTGCTCACCTCATTCATCCACCTTCAAAATATGTCCCAAATTATTTTGCAACACTTGATATCGTCATGATCACCCTTGAGATGTGTAGTGAACTGATGGGTCAAAGTAAACAAAGAGCAGCAGCCAAGTACTATGGAACTTGGCTCCCCAGCTGAGATAAAGCTTACACCTTGTTCTTAGCTATCTAAGCCCAAATGAGGATTTTCTGACACACTCAGCCAGTACAATGGATACCAGGATGCAGGGGTTTGAGGGGGCTTCAGGTCTCAGGGGTGGGCTTGCGTGAGTCCTTGGGCTTTGGGGGAGGGGAGAATGTATAAGAAGTGCCCATTTACCTTGTCTGGGTAAAATCCTGTTTTCCTTAAGGGAAAGGCAGCCCTGTCCTGGGGAGGGCAGAGAGTCACCCCCAGCTGTCCCCTGCAGTTTCCTGGTGCCAAGCTGGGACCCGGACAGCCCTCGCTCCTGCCTGCTCTCTCCCCCAGCGGCTGGGGACGGCAGCGGCCTGTGCTGGTACTGGTCCCCACGTGACGGGGAGGTGGTGGTGCGCCACAGTGCTGATTTGCAGCTGCCGACACACCACCCTGGGGCTGCCTCGCACCACTTGTGGTGCGCGGTGGTTTCCCGGTCCTGGTGCGGGTGGCGGCCTGGGGGGCGCGGCTGCAGGGGAGCCCCGGCGTGCCCACGGGCACCGGCAGGGTGGCATGGTGGGGTGCGGTCCCGGCAGCTCCCAACTTGTGGGGAGAGGCATTCTGCAGGTGCCAGCACCAGACCCCGGCACGGCCATGGTCGGGGGAATGAGCGTAGCAGCGGCTTGTGGACAGCGGCAGGAGTCCAGCGCTGGCACCGTGCCGGCGATGGCCGCGCAGAGGGCCGGTAGTCACTCCGGGACGTCCCCAGAGTGCCCGTGGCTAGGAAAAAAATATGGTGCCTCGAGCCCTGAACACGTGGTCTTTGGTGGGAACTGCCATTGTGCCTGGAGTGAAGATGCCGGAAGAGAGGCGGGGCTTGGCACCGCTGGCCAATCAGGAGATGGCTTAGCCATGAAGACAGCGAGATTCACGCAAGACCTAGAGGGCTTAAAAGGCCGAGCACAGAAGCCCTCCCTCTCTTCGGCTTCCAGTTCAGGGGCAAAGCACACAGTTCCTCTCCTCCTGGGTCTCAGAACCCGCGACGTAACTCCACCCATTCCTCTCAGCACCAAAGCAATTTCCAGCTTGAAAGCAAGTAGCCACTTCCTGAAGGTGTCCTGGGAGGGGGTCGCTATTCACTTCTCTTTGTGTTTTGCAGAAAACCTCGAGGGGCCAGGAGTGACACCACCAGAGAGGGAGGAAGAGAGATGGCTTCCCTACCCCTCCCCCTGCTTTGTGAGCTAGTCACCTAACTGGGAAAGCAGTTCCCTTTTTGTTTTTGTCTCTTTTTTTCCTTTTGTGTTTTTCTGCATGTCTACTGTTCCTCTGTGTAAAGTTTGGGTCCCCGTGGGTCGTCCCTTCTTCCCTATTTTGAACCCCACTCAATAACCTGTTCCCCTGCTGCTAAGTTTGTTCAGTCTTCTGTCATCTTTATTGTGCATGCCCCTTAGATGATAGAAAGTGGTTCAAACCACCACACAGGACTACCAATTATTGTTGTTCAATCTTTTAGTTCAAGCCCTTGAGCTTTTTCCTAAGATGCATACATACAAGTGTTTATAGCTGAATGGGAGTGACTGCTCTGCTCATCATCCAGCGCAGGGCAGGTGCTGTCACTAGATTGAGTTTAGATGAAGTCTGTCTCCTGCCTTCCTTGCAAGACACCAGTGATTTCAGCTGCCTCAGCCTTAAGTTCAGCATTTAATTTTATTGTTCTCTGTACGTCTTAATAGTCAATGCTATAAGAATATTTTGTTTACTCAGTAAAAGCATGTTAGATCCTTGCTGAAAATCATTTTAAAAAACCAGTTTGTTTTCTTTCTGCAAGTAAACCTTTATCAGCAACAATCTCTTTCCTGTGACTTGAATACTTATGCATAAATTTGATCAACTAAAGAAAGTCAGGGGACATTCTTCTTAGATTTCCTTAATATGACTTATATTTAAGGAAATGACCAGTAGTGAAAAAAATGCATTCTCCTTTCTTCCTTGTCCTTTTAATCAAGTAGCAATCAAATCTTATGTTTGTTTTATTGGTAGTTTATAAGGTTATATATATTTATATATAGCATATTAAGGACCATGTTATAGAATGCTTCATTCTTAGACTGGTATTAGTAATGCAATCAGTGGAGAGTTTAGTATTTCTCTGCCAAATCTTTGAATAGCTCATAATGTTAGAATAAAATAAAAAAATTAAGAGAATGATAGACCTTTCCTGTAATTTGGTTCCCCACTGTTCATGTTTTCATATATGACATTAAGATTTACTCAGCAAGTGTTACATTTTCATTTGAAAACATTTTAAATAATATATATTTGAAAAGAGTATTTAAAATTTCTCTTCAGTTAGAAAATTGCACTTTTGACAGTAGCAACTACTCAGAATAGTAGAAGGCATTATATCATAAACTAAGAGGTAGCTGTAAAAGTGATATCTATATTTCCACTGTACAGCTCTGCTGCCTTGACAGGGCTACTGAGAGTCAGTTTATCTGACTGCAGATATAATACTGCACTCATGGTATGAGCACCTCTCCAGGGTAGAATAAGAGTTGTATAGCAGGATTTCAGTTCTTTTTTCTCTATTTTCTGTTAAATAAGATATGTCAAGGTAGATAATATATTTAGAAACAAAGATAGTATCTGGCAAGACATTCATGTGGCCTTTATCTTCCAATCCTTACAGACACAGCTTTTCCTAGACTGCAACCCAGTTTACTTCTGCATTCTTTCTTAAACTCATGTTGTGATTTTGTCTCATATACCTGTTCGATGGATTTTATTGACAAAATCATTATAGCTTTGAGGACCTGTGCAAATTAAAATGCTCCCTTCAAGTAATTTGTCTCCATCGACTAGATCCAAAAATATGGACTAGACAAAAAGAAGTCCGCTGATGTCTCAGGACAGGGATTGAACTGAGGTAATAATGGACATGCAAGAGCCATCACAGCCATGGGACTGAAGCCTTCACAGGCTAAGTGTTCCAGAAAATAGCCAAACAACACGTGGGTGCTACCAGAAAGAGCACAAGTCACCATCAAGGGATTGAGATGTGCCAAATGCAAAAAAGAACATTATCATAGAATGATAGAATGGTTTGGGTTAGAATGGACCTTAAAGGTCATCTAGTTTCAACCCCCTTGCCATAAGCAGGGACACCTTCCACTAGACCATGTTACTCAAAGAGCAATTGTAGTTTGATAACAGAAACCACAGGAGTGCACAGACAACAGTCTCTAAGCATCTCTTTCAAGATGAATTTGAGATTATATTTTAAGTGTTACAGAATTTAGATTTGTCTTTACAAATTTATCAGTCAAATGATATGTTGCTTTATTCAGTGTGCCATCCATAACACTACCAAGAAGATAGATTTTTAAGACAAGCAAATCTAGTTTACAGATGAACAAATCTTAGGAAAACACATGAAGGAAATATTTACCTCTGAAAAAGAAAATGAAAAAAATCCCCTAGCACTAAAAAACAGAGGAGAAGTGTGTTAAGATAAAGGTCTAAATAACATAAAGAAATAATTGGAGACTGATTGCGTTATCAAAGAAGGTGGAGCAGCTCTGAGAGGAGATAATAGCTGAAGAGATTTACCCAGCTCAGCACTGCTTTAGTTGGTAATGCTACCATTTATGCTTGTACTGGGACAGGATAGAAGATAATCAAGAATAGAGCAATGACAGCTGGGTTCCAAATAGACTATATAGACACAACCTCACAATGGTATTGATTTTAAAAACAGTCATTCAGAACTGAGCCTTGTAATATTCAGCCTGTCTAAAAGCAACAAAGAACAAGATCAATTAAAATCTCTGGAGGTTATAAATAGATACATTTTTTTTCCCCAAAAAATAACACACAAAAAAATCAGACTGCTAAAAATCACAGTGGTGGGATACAAAAGAAAAATGGGATTAAATTTCTAGTGGAAAAATTGAGTGGTTACGTATCTTTGGAAGAAGAGGAAATGTGTATTCCAGAGAAAATAAAAAAACACAAGCAAAAGAAAAACAAAGGGAAGATTAGATATCTCCTTTCATAAAAATTGGTAGATTGTTTGGGATTTTTTTTTTTTTTTATCTGAGAAAAAACGTTGCCTTTCAAATTTCAGAGTTTTTAATACTTGACATCCAACTTACCTTGGTACATTAATAACACACTTGACACTAAGTTGTGGGTTGTATACTTAGAGGTAGTAAGGAATTGAATTAACATAGTTGATGCCATATAAGAGTTTATCTTGTCTCCTATTTACTATGACCACTTAAGAAAATCCTCATCTTATGTAGGCATCTCAGGCCTTTATTTATTACTTTAATGTTGTTCAACAGTGGTGAAAGTTCCAACACACCTCAGAGAATGGCATGTTCAAGGCCAAATATGCTCGAAAGGAAATAATAGCCCCGTGTTTGGAGTCAAATACTTTCTCACATGGAAAAGGACACAGAAAAACCCTGCCCTCTAGTGGCTGGAAAACTAGGGAGCAGGCATAAATCTTGGTATCCAGTTCACATTTGCTTGTAACTTAAATAGTTTAGCTGGTTTGAATAACTGATGTTTTCATTAGTTTCAGATCTTCAAGAAGAAAGAAAACCACTGAGTCACTTAGTAATTGAACACATTTTTCTTTGGAAGGGGAAAAAAGTGTCGATACAGTACTTGAAAGAAAATGGAAACTGGGTTTTAGAACAAGCTGAAGCTAGTCACACTAGTAGTCATTTGAATAATAGGAATATCTTGCTGTAATGTGCGGCAGTCTAATTTTCAATTTTTTTTATTCTGAAAAGGCAGAATGTGGACATAATTTCATAGACAGCATAATCCACTTTGCAATTAGTAAAGAATATCTGACTCCATCTGTTATAAATCCATTGCTGTCCATTTAAAACTGAATTACTTGATAAATATAATAAAACAGCATTTATAGATAGCCAGTTAAGGAACACTAGACCAGCATCGATAGAAAAAATTCATTTTCTTAGTATCCAGTCTGTGAATATCAGAGTAGGAATTGGGAACATCAGTGCTCATTCCTGCTTATTACACTACTATAATCTGTTGACTTTTTGACATGGTTAATCTGCATTAGCCCAGTTCAAATGGAGAATTAAGGCATATCAGACATCTCTCAAAAAGAAGAATCAGGTATTGAACCAAACATAAGATTGTGAGGAGCACAGCTGATTACATTCTAGAAAAATATATAACAAGAAATCTCTAAATAGTCTGCTTATCCAAATAGCCCACTATTGACCTCATAGCTGTTAGATTTATGTCAAATAAGGTATTTATCTCTTGGGACAACAAAGTTTTTACTTTTTTTTTTCTGGCTGTTATGCCAGAGCACTCTCCCTGGCTGATACTGAACAGCCCATACATGTCAACAGGAATCCAAGTCTGGATTGTTCTGGTAGGCAGTCTGTTAGCTTATTTTTCCAAAGAATGCATCATTTCTATTTCATTGCCCAAATCTTATTTCCTTTACCCAGAAAATTCTGCTTCATAAAGTTTGACGTAACTAACCTTAATAAATACTTTTCATGTTTTATTGAAAAGCATCAAAAATTTGTTTGTCATGATTTCACTAAGACTGAAACAGGAAAGAAAGATTACAGTTATTTTTTTCAACAGAGCTTTTACTTTACTTCGAAAAGCATTCACATATTCTCATTTTGGAATATAAGTTTTTGTTGGCTCATGTAAATTATACACTAATTTTCATAAGAGAACTAACCACTGCAGTCCGTTACTGCTATGCAAATAAAACAGTCAATTAAATGACAATTGTTTTAGACCATAATCAAAATCTCTGACACATTATAACAAATCAAATGGCAAACATGCAAAGTTTTCTGGTTTTGGAATGCAAATGATTTCATTGTCTCAATTGAAAACCTCTCAGACTTGTTAACTTCCTGACTTTTCCTCACTCTACTCTTTTTTGTTTCTTGTACTATAGTAAAGTTCCTTTAGTGCTACGAGCCACTGGGGACTCTCATACAACCAATAATATCAACGCTCAATAAATTGGATTATTTTCACCAGATTGCGTGAAATTTGACAGAATATTGCAATTTACAAATTTGTACAGTAAATAAATTATTCAAGGCAGAATGCTCAACTGACTTAAATAATTCACAGTCTGAAAATGGTGTAATAGGCAATCTCTAATGGAAAAAAATAAAATATTGCAGTATATCTTGAATACTTAATCATGGTGTACTTAAGAAATCAAAGTCTGTTATTTTTTCAGCAGTTGATTTTTTTTAAAAAAGGTAGTAAAGTCTAATAAACCAATTGACTAATAGCTATCTTGAGAGAATTATGCTTTGTAGAAATTAGGTAGTATGTTACCTATTACAGAATGAAATTGCAACTTTCTATGTTAACATTGTCCTATTTAAGTCAAAAAATCTGTGTGAGAAATACAACACAGAATATTTGGCTATATAGTTTTACTCCTTTGAATCTCACAGTAGTTTTTGTGACATTGTGAAGACATTATATAAATTGCTAAAAAGATAATGCATACATGTAATTGTCCAAGAATAGAAAGTGTAAATTTAAAACAAATATGTTTAAAATAGATGTGCTAGGGGAAAAAAATTGTCTATATGGACGGCAGATGATAGATATTACCATAAAATGAATTTCATGGAATGTTAAGAAAGAATAACTTTGACCAATATCATATGAAGCACATGTGTCTGTAGAAAAGTACATTGCATTCCATTGTGAGAAGATGTAATTAAAGTTGTACATTTTCATTGCAGGAGTTGAGCGATCTGTGATCATGGAAATGAAGCTGAACTGGTTCATTTTTAAGATAAGAAGATGTGTATTTTTTTTTTTCCACTAAAGGCTCTTTCCAGCTCCTTAGCTACAAGCAGAAGTTCAAGGAGTTTCATATTGCTAATAATTCTGTCCCCTTCAGTCATATGAGCTTTTACCATTTCCACACACAAAATGTTGTGATTGACACTTGCAAACTTGGGAAATTTTAGAAAAATCTCAGCATAAGACATAGTTCTTGCAGATGCTGTCTGCAGCTCAAAAGATATTCTCCAATGTATCATCTGTGATGAACACATTTTTTGCCTTAGAATTTTGTTTGCAACGTTTTAAAGAGATAAAAGATGGATGAGACAAAATATTCTCCAAATAGCTGACACCCTCTTAGACTCAATCTATAGGAAACAGTACACAACACAGATATATCCAGGAATGGAAATTCCATGTTTACATCATCTGAAAACCAACCTCATCCAGAAACCACACAAACAAGCAAACAAATAAACAAACACAACCCCAGAAAACAACAACAAAAAAAGAAAAAAGCAAAAAAAAAGAAAGAAAAAGAAAGAAAAAGAAAATCTTCAGTCTTAAACCAACAGAAAAAAAAATCCCAAAACTCAACAAAAATAAAACCATACCTTTTTCATTACATAATAAAGAAACAAGCAACTCTAATTACAGATATAAGAAGAAGTTCTATTTGCAATGCGAAACACAAACCTTGCCTTCCACTCTATTCCACAAACCTGTGGCATCAAGAATCTTAAACTGTAGCTGAAAAAAAATTGCATTGTCCAGAATTTCTGATTATTTCCTATTGCTAGTTCAGACATCTCCTGGTATGTTACTTGGTGTGAATTCTATTCTCAAGACTGCTGTTATTCCCATATGCATTGGACAAAACATAAGCGTGTAAATCGAGACCACACTCCGCTACAGGATCCAGTCCCTAAAAATTTTATGCTCTAATCCTGAACTCATAACTCAGTGCTCAAGCTTCTGGATGTATTTTATGCTCTAGAATAAAAAGTGGCTACAGGACCAACAAATCACCTCTCTGATCTCACAGAGAAAGCAAATGAGGTGTGTAAAAGAGACTCTCTTGGGGTCAAAGTTGGAATGCTGTTATGCCCAGGAGTTGTGATTGCTATCTGTTCCCTCGAACTGCAACAGCTGAGCAACATGAGCCGGCAAGTCGTCTCTTGTGGCTTCTAAAGGGGCGTTATGTTGCTGTGTATCCCAGGGAGGATTAATGATTGTACTGTGTCTCTGTCAGTCTCTGACTTGATGGAGAACGTCTTGGTAAGTGTTGCTATAGACAATATAAGGCAGAGGGCATTTGTGAGTGTTTGAGTTTCTAAAAAGGAGAAGAAGGAGTTTTCTGCCCAAAATGGCACTATTGAATAAATAGGATAGCTTGGACACTAAGAGCCCCCCAGAATGCTATTTGTCATGTAGATCAGTAAATTTCCCACTGTCTATAAAACTGATGCTTCTGACTTGCATCAAAAGATAAGAAGACACTGGGAAACACTGAAGAACAGGATACTGGAGGAAGTCTTGGCAACAGCTGAAAGGTGAATACAGTACAAATACAATTCCACATACCCTTTGGATATGCACTGTACTGTAAAAGAAGAGATTCTTTCAAACAAATACTTCTTCCAGATTTCATGTTTTTTGTAAGAAGGATTCAGCTCCATGAATGTCTAGGAATACCCATTTTAATCGAAAAAATTATTCTCCCAATGGATGTTTAGTCACTTTCATATAGTAAGAGAGGTTCCATATTAACAATTTAGGGTCAGAAAAGTGCTCAAAGATCTCAAGCAAAACCAGAGCCAATAAAAAAGATACTTGGAAAGAGAAGGACATTTTTCATGTGAAGTATTAGTAGGTAAATAAAATGTTACTAACCATAGAATAGCCATACCACAAAAGACTACAGAAAAGAGAATTTCGTTTCTGATAGTAGATTACATAAGAGTCCTCTTGCATTATTAGATCAAGAAATATTTAGATTTTCTTAGCTGAAATCTTTCAACATCTCCTTCAAAAGTCTGTCCCATCTATACACCATCTTTTGCAAGATTAAATTCCAAGGTCAAATTCTTATGGAGGAAACAGTCATTTGGAATACAAGTTCTGATTTCAGAAATATCAGTAGGAAAATGCTGAATAACATGATGAAAACAATGTAAACCGATTTTTTTTCATTAGATCTGCTACTTTTATTAGAACTTTTTTCTTATTTTAGAAGATAAATATCTGGTACTGAAATTTCTACTTCAACAGATTTCTCCATGCAAGCAGAAGGAAATGGGAGAGGGCCAGGGAGAGAGCCAATGTGAGAACATTTAAATTCTCAGGTGGAGGAAATGACTTGCCTTAGTATGTGCTCTTAAAGTCCCAATATCAAAAGGATTTTCTGCTATTCCAGTTCCTGTCAAATGTTAAAAAATGTTAAAAAGTTAGTGCTGATATTACTTTATTAATTTTATTATCTAAAAGACAGAAGCTGACCTACCTAGCTGAGTCATTACTTTTGTTTTGTTTTGGTATGTTGTGATCTGCCTAAATTTTAACCTCTACAGAGATTTTTGAAGTAATGAATGGTGGATAAATTGAACCACCTCTCTCACAGTTTGTCACCTTTCCTACTTTACACTCTTTTAGTAACAGTGCCTTTTTAGACTATGCTAGAAGGCGAGGAAAAAAATTACTACTTCTTAATACACTTAAAAATTAAAATTTTGCTAATTACAGATTCCCATCAAAACCTCCAGTTATGCAAACCCTCTATTCCTAATTTCAGGTGTTTGCAATATTAAATTTGGATTAATATCTCTGAAATACAAGCTTCAGAAATTCTCTAAAAGTTAAAGTTGTCCAGTGCTATCTTTTGTTTTTCCTGGTTGTCTAATGGGGTAAATTTTTTTTTTTTTTATTCCAGGAACTACTTGTTGTTTCTCATGCATTTATACTGAATAGCAAAAGAGCCCTTTAAGTGGCTTCAAATTCATAGCTGAGGATGTCCTGTGTAGCCATATGCTTTTTACAGGGCAAGTTTTCCTAGGTGGAAAAGGAAAGAGGGAAAAGCTGTACATCATCAAACAGATCAGTGTGGAGAGAGTATTCAAACAGTCTTGTCAGCAGAGAAAAGAGGTCTGTTTGCTGTTTGAATTCCTGTTTTCTGGAAGATGAGCATGGGTTTATTAGGAAGTATTTAAATGGTACAGCATTGCATACTTCTAATGCTTGTAGAACTTGGCTGTGAGCTTTCTCCGTATGGATTTTGAATTTACAGTGCACAGCTGCTAAACATTATGGCCACTTAGCATTATGTGAGATCTGAATGATTTTTCCCTACACAGGATACATGTGCACAGTCCTTGCTCCTGTCTGGAGTGCTCAGCTCTGCAAAGAATAACATTTCAAGTACTGCCTTCCACAAAGGTGTCACTGATGCCTCAAAATAACTAGATAAGCATTTTGGGCATTACAAGGAACTTTTGGAAAAAAATTTGCACTATGGCATATTTAGGCCACCATTAGGGAAAAGGCAATTAGAGAAAAACATAAGTCCAAGTTTCAGAGTAGGTTGCTGCAAGGTCCCTGAGAGCACCTACCCTGCTGGGGGAAGGTGGGAGGGATGCTGAGCTCAGAGACTGCAGCTGAGGGTGGTCCCCAACCTGCTGCTGACCATGGGGACTCCCCCACAGTGCTGAGCTGCAACAAGGCTGCAGTTGGGATCAAACCCTGACTGCAGGAACTGCTTTTGGCCAAGGCTCATACTTAGATCCTGCCTGAGCTGGATCCCCAGAGCTAAAAAGCAGCACCCATTGCTATTGCAATCCAGTAATAGCATCCCAGTGCTATTGGCTGGAACACAGCCATCAGCCCCCAGCCCATTTTGGTAGCTATGTATCTATCAAATCCTTGCTGACATAAAAGGATGAAGTTTTGTGTCCTGGGATGTATTTTATCCTACAAGGTTAGATATTCAGATAGGAAAAGCTTAAGATGTAGCATGTACAAATGTGAACTCAGAGTTCCAATAAGCTGTGGAATTGTTAAAATAAATTCCACTATAAGATGTGCAATAGATGCTTGAGAAAAATTGCTTTTCAATAAACTATTTTTCTATATTATTTTAGTAGTCTGGATTTAATTCAGATGTGAGTTTGTATTGATAATATTCATATGCCAGGTATTCATATTTATTTCTTCCTTATCTGGTCAGTCTCAAGTGATTAGTTTCGTACACTTTTTTGATTTTTACAATTAGATCCAGAAACTGTAACAGAGTGGAAATATTATATGACATGGTTTGTTTAAATACCCTTTCAGGAGATACTTGTACCCACCCTGCCTTGCAATTTGGAAAAAATATATCTGAATTTGTCAGACTTTAGACCTGTCATTTAATCCTCTTTTAGAAAATTTAGCTATTAGGATCTAGAATAAGATAATACACAGAAGAACATACGAATATATAAACATCAGAGACAGATTAGTAGGTCAGTATATGTGAGCACCTTTCACATGCAGGAAAGTCAACATACCTTTCCAGGCTGAGTGTATGTCACATGCTCAGGAAGTACAGGTGTGACTTAAAGGTGAGGGGTGACTTTTTAGGGACAAAAAGCTTAGAAGAAACCACTTGAGTGCCCAGTAGCAATAAATGAATGTTTTGGTATTCAAATTAGGGTGCAGTGATACAGACATATCCAATTAGAGTATATGCACTCATATATTCAGGGGTTTGATTGTATGCCCTGACTGCATTTTTCTGTCCTTTAATCAATTTTAATTGAGACATTACCATTTGTAGATGCTCGAGGTTTTTCTGTGGTTTCAGTGATAAGAAATATCACACACAACTGCTTCTCTAAAAGTAATTTTTTACTTTTGATTTTAAATAGCTGTCTCCTTTAAAGTGTGTTTTTATAATCTCTGGATTCCTGTCATCATCACAGTACAGGACTTGTCATGCTGTATGCTTCTTGCTTATAAGCAGAGATGACTGGAAACTCCTTGTGGAAAAGCTTTACTTATGCTGATGATGCAATCAAAATGTTCTCGATTGAGTTTGACAGGATTTTCCTTTTAATTGTTTTTGTTTTTATGAAGTATGATAAGGTTTAATTTCTTAGTTTAATGGTCTACTGTCAAATTTGCAGCTCTTCTCATAGGATTTAACAGAAAACCCACACTCACACACAAAATACTGGATCTGTTCTTATGTATTTCATGGGCAAAAATTAATATAAATAAAAATGTTGTAAAAAATGTGGAGAGAAGATATTAATATAAAATAAAATTTTTAGTCAAATTAGAAGTATTTTTTCTGAGTTCTCTTGATCCATTTTAAGAAGCACATTCTTCTTAATAATGTTTTGTAGATCTATTCTAATATTTTCTCTACTATTTCACTCTCCCACTAATACAAAACAAATTATAAAGTTTTTACAATTTATTTTAGCCTAAAAGTAAAACATATTCTTTAAATACATTAGATAGCATGCCTTTTTATGCAATATTTTCAAATTTGAGTTAGAAAATTTTGAAGGTGTTTCTTTTTCTCCCAAAAGTATTTTTCTAGATAAAACAAACACAGCTTGCATTCCTAGAGAGGTAATAGAAACAGGTAACGATTCTTTCTGCTCTAAATTAGATCCAGCAAATTCAGTCGAACAAAATGATCATCATCTGAAATACCTCAACTCATTCGTGTTTGGAATTTCAAAGAAATGATTATAAAGTTTTAAATTTTATAAGATCTAAAATTATAGTCAAGTTTCAATTGTTTATATCCCTTCAATGATAAAAGGAAACAGTCACACTATGTTTTCTATTTCCTAATATAAATTCACTGGAATAAATATGAAGCCAACTATCAATGTATATTAACCACATCTTGAGTCTTACAGCAGGCAATTGCACAAATATCTTTTCGTGATAGTTTGGCCACATACTCCACTGTCAATTTATTTCTTATAGTAATAAAGTGTTTCTCTTCTTGGACTAATGTAGCATATTTTAGTACCTAAAACAGATGTGTAGAAAAACCTGAAAGGACAGAAAAATGTTTTTACTGCAGTTCAAGTGTTCATTTTATAAATGCAGGGCAGAAAGTTCCTTGTTCCATTTTAGGAGCTTACTTATGTGGTGCAGCTAGACCACTATAAACACCTCTTCTCAGAATTCATTTGAAAATCCTTTCACCTCATGGAATATTCATTGTCTCTATATATGAGGTTTCTCTGTGGACCATGCATACTGCTTTACATGTCCTTGTTTGCACAGAAACAAATGAACTCTTTGAACTGCACAAATTGAATTTTAATCAAGGGGAATGAGAATGACTTTAAAGGCACTTAAATCACATTTAGAAATCAAACCAATCCATTTTTAGCTATGACATAGATAATCTTAAAGATATGCTCCTGATGTTTTTCAGGGTGTCAATATTACACAAAAAAAAAAAAAAAAGAAAAAGAAAAAGATACTCTCAAGAAAAGACAGAGATAGAAAGGCAGAGTTCTTTCAAGCTGTTATTAAAAAAATATAGCTACAAATACTCTTTTATTTACATTTCCATTTTTGCTAATAAATTATCTAGAATTCTTTCTGAAGCCCATGTAAGCTACTCTTGGCTGTACAAGTCCCTCTAGTGGCATCATGTATGTAACAGATAGCCATAAAAGCTTAGTTCAGCTTCTCATTCTTTATCCAAACCACAATTAAAATATGTAAATTGAACAAGTAGAGCAACTTTCATTTGATAGTCCCAGTAGCACTTCAAATTGTATTCATGTTATTCGCACTATGCATCCTGAAGACGAATTTGATTCCTTAAAACATTAACACTGTTGATATCATTGGCCCTTCAGGCTTAGGAAACAGTATTTGGAGTTATACTGCTTGTTAGTTCAGAAATACTAAGTTAAGGATTCTATATTCTCACCTACTCTGTGGCTTCTGATTATAAATTAATTTAAAATGGTTTTGTGTTCTGCATTTGGGAAATATTCTTCCTTGTTTAAAATAGTTATAAATGATACATTTTTTAAAGTCAGAGGCATTATTTTATTTCATCTTTCTCATCTCCATGAGAACAACATTTACCCTAATACTCCTTAGGACAAAAAAATTTAACTTGTGCTTTCTGTTTACTTCCAATATAGCACAAAGTAAACATTTCAGAATTACCAGTAATCCACTTTGAAAAGATGTTTTCGAAAGTTAGGCTTAGATGTTAACAGCATCAGTACCAAGGTATTTAAAATTCTTTCTCAAGTTTTTATGAGTGACTGATTATCCCACAATCAGTGGTTCAAAAATATTTGCTCTCTTTCTAAGACTCTTTTTTCTTAAAACAGCTAAATTTCTAAATTGAAATGTCTAGTTGTATATTTATTTAAATGATGTTTATTGCTTTTTATATCCAGTGATTATATATGACTTTCAAATTCTGAAATTAAATAAACATCACAGATGAAAAGATTAAATGATTCATACTGTATAATGCTAAATAATAGTGTAAGATTTCAGCTACTAATTCAGTTACAATGTTCCCAGATATAACACCTACCCTTTATTATTGTAGTTTTCTCCTATTGCATCAGCAGTTGATGACTACAACAAATACATTCAATTATGTGTATTTAGAGAAACATCTTTTTCTTCACAAAAATGCATGTAGGCTCTTTTAAATTTTTTTTGGAGGTCATCATAATTTATGTTCATTCTTAAATTATATAATAATTATTAACAAAGCTGATAGAGTATTTAAAGTGATCCAAATGAATAGATTTAAGGAACCAAAGTGGAAACTTTTCTGGTTTATATGAAGGTTTTGAGGGTTTTTTGTTCATCTTTTAAAGATCAAAAGCATAGCCTTACTGAAAGACTGCCTGTTTTCCCTAATTTCACTCAACAGGACAGTCCCAATAAGAGTCTTCTTGCATATTGTGGACTGGAGGAGATACAATGTATGGAATAAAATGTTGGCAGCACTTGTTCCTCAAACCCTTTAAAGAACATTGTTTGTTTACCTTCAGTCCCTGCAAGCCTGGATGGGATATTTTTAAACGCACAATGCAGATTGGTGTTCGTTTTTTATATAACCTACCCAGCACCACAATAAATTATACTGTGAATAAACCCAATGAATAGAAGCAACCATGCATCTAGAAAGTAGGTGTTAAAATCCTGTTCCACATTATTAGAAAACACTGCAAGGATTAGTAAAAGGCAGACAGATAAAGTTGTGGCAGCAAAGGATCTTAGCTGGCAAAGTCAGGCAGAATTTCTTAAGAGATAATGATTCATAGCAAAGATAGAGCGACGCATACCTGTGCAGAGACAACCACTGTAAGCAGAGAAGTCCCAAAGTTTGAGTAAGCCCTCCATGTCATCACTAGCACAAAGATAAGTCACAGATTCCCTGGATTTTAATTTTTTACTATTATAACTTCTTGCAGTTTTGGTAAAAGATAATTCAGCCCTTTCCCATAGATTTTTAACAGAAGACGCATTCTCTTGTTTGATTTCTTCTTAGATATGTGGCTTTAAAAAAATGCCTGTTTTAGTAATTCAAAGGATTTTCCCCTCTGTAACAATATATTGTGTGATAAATCTCACTTCATTTGTACCAGATTTAACAGCTCTATAATTGTTTCTTTTTGTTACTTCTGCTCTAGTGTAGCCCGACCTGTCACACCTCTTGAAGAGACCTAACCAATAATATATTACAAAGGAAAGTGGCATCTTTTTTTTATTTTTTTCAAGGCAAACCTCCTGTTACAGAATCCTTATAGATCTGTCCTTTCAATTTGGTGGAAATCAAACAAAGCGAAGCTTCAGTCTGACACAGCACACTGTACCATAGACTAGCTACTAAGTACGGATCAAATCAGCAAATGTGTAGCAATTCCTTTCTCATTTGCCAAACCAAAGTTTTGTTTCAAATCACATTGGCTTTGGCATTACAAAACACAGGAAAGTCTTTTGTTTCTTGCTTCCTATCAGTAACATGTCCCGTGTTACTTAATGTCGTGTGTGATCAGCCAACCAAGAAATATATTCAAAATCTTTATGCTCACAGAAAGGGAAAAAAACCAAACCAAACCAAACCAAAAAAAACCCACATAAAAAAACCAAACCAAACCAAAAACAAACAAACAAACAAACAAAACAAAAAACACACACAAAAAAACAACAAAAAAAAAAAAAAGAGGGGAACTCACCGTATGGTAAAGGGATGAGACTGTTTTTAAACTTTGTGACTTTTGGTTGCTGCCTGTTCTATTCTTTCCTGACAACTCCAACCTACAGGATGAGTTCAGCTGCCTGAGATTAACACTGATTTCAGTGACTACTGTCATAGCAAAAGATTGTAGCAAAGGTCAGGACAGAACTGAGTTTGTCTTCCTGAAGCCTGTATTCTAACTCACGGAAGTGATGTTGGTAATACCTCACTGCCTCACTTGATTTTACAGTCCTGAACACTACTAATACTGTGTACTGAAGGAAGCAGAGATCAGGCATCAAATTACTTTTTATGATACCAAAATAAAAAGTCTACAGTACTTATTTACAAGACAAAAGTCTCAAATCTTCATTTTTAACAATTTAGCCCTTGTCATTATAGCTGAAGTTATTTTATAAAAATAAAAATGGAATTTCCAAGGTTTTGTAAATGTGGCTTTCTGGCACACAGCAATATTGTTTAACAATTCTCTCAGTTCTTTTTCATGAACAGCACTTGAAGCCTTATCCCGCTACCCTAACTTCAATTCCTTAGTAGTTTAGGCTATTGTGGCTTAATGGAGAAAGAACAATGTGGAAGTAAAATTCTATAGATCTTGTAGGCATTTTCAGGGTGCCATGGCCCTCCAGTGGAAGCATTAAGCCTAAGGGCTTGCCTTGTACTCCAGACCAGCCCAGTCCCACTCTGTTTGCTTTTTTGTCCAGCCAGATAACAGGGCACTTTCAAACAGATTCAGTATGAAGGAGAGATGTCCCTAGAAACACATCTTTGTCCATGGGTATTGTAAAGGGTCTGCTCATCACAATGTCCCAACCCAACCCAACACTTAATAATGTAAATACATCATTTATAAAAATTGTAAGAATATGAAAAACTGGGAAATTCACATGTGCAAATTTTGGAAGTAGAGTTTGAGGATGTTCCTCCAGGAGTACCTGCCTGGTTCAAATATTTTTATCAATGTTTTCAACTTCTGAATTTAAAAATCTTTAAAAATTAAACAGGTCTCAGATGTTAGGTCTCATATCTGGAAAACTTAGCTCATGTACTAAAAATGTATGGGCACATGTGCTTCTATACACACATACACACGCATATATAGGGTTTAACAATCAGTCTGAAGGCATAAACCCATGTCTCCTCACGGTTATGTGCAAGATTCCCTTGGGCATCCAAATTCATTCCTCAAATGTCTAATAAATGAGTCATCATTGCTACTGGAAAAATGTAATTTTAGAGCTTCCGACACTAATGAATGTCAACTGTGTTTGAAAGCGTTAGATATTTTGTAGATATTTTAAGTAAATTAACTTGAAGACATATTGCTAGTTTGCAAAGTTCAGTTATTAGGTTGTGTCTGTATTCCAAGGTGTCTTTTTCATGTTTTAAAGGCAAAGTAAAAGTTGTCCTAGAGACTGAAATTTACTGAAGTCATTGTGACTGGCTACTTCCTTTATGTCAGTGTGAACATGTGCCAAGGACAGATGTTTTCAGACCTGAAAAGTCTGCTTAATGCTAATGTTTTTCAGAATTAGTTACAGTTATAACAGTTTGAGTAGAATTTTAAGACTCAATGATTACAGCAGATAAATTTGGAGGTGGTATGAAGGACCTTTGCAGAGGACTGAAAAATAATTTGACTCATCATTCCTGGTGGCAGTTCAGATTATATCACCTATGTTGACATAACTGCCACCCATGTCTCACATGGGATGTAATTACTACATCCTATTGCTATTTTTATATGGGAACAACTGCTTCTTGTAAAGCTTAGCTCAACTTCATGTGCAGAAATATACATCTCGCATCACACCAGTTGCTAAAATAATGCAAACATGTATAGGAGTTGCTGTTCAAACAGAACATTAATCTGTGGTAATGATAAATATGTCTGCTCTAGTGCCTCAAGCAATTTCTGCATTAAGCTGTAGTTGGATAAGGGCAAAATGATACATCTTTATAATAAGAATGGTTGTTTGCCTTTATGGTTATTTGTACTGAGCCAACCTCAATGTTTTCTCATTTTCATCTACAAGGCAGCAGTACCAATAGGGAAAAACAATCAGGAAGATTCAAATCTTTAAGTAGATACAGTACTAGTTCAAGCAAAATAGCATATAGCCACAGGGTTTGATTTCAGAAGCAATATATACTAAAGCATGTTAAAATTTTTCCATTTTTCTAAAGTATTATAAATCTGAAGTAGGGTATTTAGATACAGACAGCTCCAATTTGTCCATAGCTCACACCGTTAAAAAGAAAAATTTCAGTTTTATCTCAGCCTTCAATAGGAATTAGTATTTCTGAACTCACTTTTGGTTTCACCATTTATGTGGGTAAGGTGATTTAAGTCCTTGACTGCTCATAAAAGGGTCCAAACTTGAAATTAACTTTTTAAAAGTTGTAGATATGCTTTTTTAATGTTTTAACAATAACATTTCAGTGACAGTTTGAAATGTAGGTCATTAAAACTAGGCATGTAATCTTTTTAATGTACCCAAGAATGTTTATAGCATTACCATTTTACATTGTTATGGTTGCATTTGCTATTACTTCTAATTGTTAAAAAAATATCCTAGTGCAATCATTAATTGCTTCTACATGTTCTCAGAAAAGAACCTATTAAGATTTATGTGCTGTTAAGAGTGGAATGTAAGTCTTCTGACTTCCAGGAGGTAAACAGTTTAGACACAGCCTTGATGAATGCCCTCACTTCATCACTCGCAGATATGCCATGGGGAATATTTGGGTGGTGTGAGTAGAATCTGGCTCACTCTCTACTAACTACAAGGTTTTTGTCTCTTTTTTTCCCAAATGTTTTGTTTGGGAATAAAATTATTTTATCATTTTGAGACCCAGCTCAATTTGCAATTAATTCAGCTAGAATTATTTAATTTACCAAGATGGATAAAGCCTTGTCTTGGACTCCAAAGTTTGATTAGTTGGTAATTCTGCTCTATCTTGCATTATAATTCAGATGGTCTCCTAAAGCACATTCACATCTACCCCTCTGACAATACTTCTGCCAACACAATGAGGAAAAGTTCAGCTCCTTCATTGTCAATGAGGTCAAAATATTTACTTTTTGTGGTCTAGATGTACCATTCCTCTCCTGCAGGATCTCTGATTTAATTAATTCTGCTGTTTTTATATGGAATCCCTTTGCTCCGATGCAGCAAAATTATACTCGCTAAATTTAAATATTGAAAGTATTCACTGCCAACCAATTTGTTATTCTTGAAAGATTTCCAGGACAATTCTATTACTATTAAACCATCCTGCAAAACATAAACTTAGACTCTATCTTCTGCTTTGCTTATTAATCCAAATAATTAGATTTATTTGAAGAAATTGCAAGTGAAAAACATGGTAGGTAACTTGCCTGTTTCACTGCTTTAAAATATAGGTATTTTGTTTATTTTATAAAATAATATGGAAAGGCAAAAGGAAATACTGGAAAATAAGAAAGGGTTTTCAGATGGAGTCTTCTGTAACATCAATGTTTTTGAAAAATATGTAACATTTTAAAATTTTGTACATCATACAATTTTCTAATCATGATTCAGTGGTTTTAGTGTAAAAATAATTTGAAGCAATTCAAAGCTTGTGCATATAACAAGATGGGGATGAAACTACTATAGAGCACATTTTATCTGTAATTTCCCTAAAACATTGTTCAGTGTAATTGGTTCATTGTCACTTAATTAAATTGTACCTTCTTTCATAGTGCAGAGCATTAGAATTACTGTGCTCATTAATGGGTCAGAATAGGTCCATACTCTACACAAACCAACTGAAAAGTGTAATCTAGTAACATAATTTTCATAGTTAATAGGCAAGACTTGGCAGAGGACTTTCCTGGATCCTATATCTGTAGGAACCACTGCCTATAACAGAGTGATCTGCAGCACAGTAAATTCATGACTGAAGTGTTGATGTTATTTCAGCAATCTGAATAATATTTTTAATGTCAGAATTCAATTACCTATTCAGCCTAGTTTTAGTACTCTTGTCTTTCTAGAAGATTTGTTTGAATATGCAATTTTCTTTATGACTAGCATCCCCTTTTCTTTTGTTATCTTATTCTTTATCCATAATAGGAAAGGTGATAAGCCTTAAAAACTACTTTTTTCCCCTTTATGTGTATGGGGGCATGGGGTTTTAACACTGAAAAATTTCAAAATCTGCAAACACTTAAAAATTTTCATGTGAATTACTGCCATAAGCATATTTGGGGACTATGGTGGGAAAAGTATTGGGAGTGATCTAATGTCAGCCTGTCATTAAATACACTAAAAATTAAAGATGTTAGTAAATTAAAAGGTCTATTCATTCAAATCAAAAAAGAAAAAACAAAAACAAAGCTGTACACTTCTGCCAGAACAAGACTATAACGTATAACACAATGGAATTCACTTTCAATTTTATAGGAATGTGTAATTTATAACCCTGAATAAGAGAGATATTATTAGAAAGTTTATTTCTGGTTACACTGCCAAATCGGCAGTGTATTCTAGTCACTAAAAAAGCCATTGCCTCAGACTATAAGAGATCAATAATACATTGTGTTTTTTATAGTAAACATGTTGGAGTTAAGGTCAGTATGTGCGAGTGTTACTCTCCTAAAAATCCTAATGCAGGTGTCCTGGTCCAAGCATCACAATATTTTTAAGATCAATGAATCCTAATGAGTGCTGCATGGAAAAGGTGCTTTAAGTTTATTGTGAACCCGTTCTTGGTCAGCGTTTTAATTAAATGTTTGCTTTGATCACATTAAACCACATACAGTAGTGAATGACAGTTCAAAGGACTAACATGTTAAAGAAAAAATAATGGCTTATCTTTTTTTTAAAGGAAGCCACAGGTTTATTATAATTAACACCATCATGATACATTAAAGGAAAACAATATATAGGTAACTACACAAAGAAAGGACAAGTTACTATGTGTAATTCTATTTCTATGCTATATTTCCTTATTTGTTTGGGGGNTTAACAACAATAAGAATAGAACAGATATTTTTCTAACAATAGAAATAGAGCAGATAATTTTTCTGTTCCCAGGGCAGATCACTTTCTGGTTTGTTTTAAAAATGGGAAGGTATGGAATTCCTTGCTTCTACAAAAACACACTCTCTAGGAATCTGAGGATGAAGGTACTCAAACTCCTCTTCTTTATCTTACCTTGTGCAATTTTCCCTTACAGAATTTATTACTTCACTCTTTACTATACTAAGTAGCTTTAAATTTCAGGAGGAAAAAAAAAAAAAAAAAAAGGGGGTATACATATAGGACTCTACTTTTTATGTGTAATATTTTTGGCATAATCTATTACATTCAGTATGTTTGCATACATCTGAAAAATTAAAGAATGGTTGTTAAGATTTTATTTGGAATTCATGATAATACATAAGGTTACAAAAATGTAATCTGTGTGTAAATGAATGAGCAGAGTTTTTTTTCAAAGTTGTTCCCCTGGAAATTTTGTAGCAAATTAAAAGCTGGTGAAGGGACAGTTTGGAGGGGACACCACCCATCCTTTTTAGTCATTTGGTTACCTAACTGTTCCCTGTGGCTTGTGGAGTTCAAGGCTAGCAGGAGATGTGCTTTGCATGTGAGAGGATTTTGTCTGATTTTGTCTATACTCCTGTCACATCTTTCACTGCCTCCTTTTTGTATTCAGCAGTAGTCTGACATGACATATAAAAACAACAGAAGTGGTAAGACAGACCTTCTAAGCTCCTTGAGGAAGGCATTTGGCTTCATTAATGACAAATAAGGATGTAAAAGGTGCAGTGTGCCCACCTGATGTGTGTGCAGGCATACATGGAGATGCACAAGTGTCTGGAGAGTGCATGCACAGATATAATCGTATATATATATATACACACGTGTGATACTAGGGCTGGCTGAGAAAAGCCCTGTTATAAAAAGCCCAGATACGTGCCATGCAACAGCAGATGTGAGGGAAGGAATCTCAGTCTACTTTTGCTGTGCTTTTCCATTAGCAAGTGAAAAGTCTTTCTCAGAGGTTGCAGGCAAACTCATGGCACAAATGACTCATCTTAACCTGTGGAAGCCTTATATATGATGTACTGCACTATTATTTTATAGCAGTCTGGTTAGGAAGCATCTGACTACTGAACCAAGAACTGCAGAAGAATTAAAACCTAAATTCTCACCCATTGCCCCCAAAGGCTAAACTTGAAATTAGTGCTACTTTCTTTTTGACTGTGTCATTCTAAAATAGAACAGTATTGAGATTCATGGAGTCAGAATAATGTGGATTGGAAGAGATGTTTAAAGGTCATCTAGTCCAATACCCAAATTCTAAAAAATTAACTTTCTCCTTTTACCTCCTCTTGAACCTATGGCAAAATACTAATCGCCATTGCACTATTCTGAAATAGTCATTGAAACTTGAACCTGTTGTCTTTCTTTTTAAATAAAGGTTTTCCTTATAAGATGTTAGTACAACTAAATATGGGAAATATTGCAGTGTTGTAGGCTCGCTGTAATCTGAAAAGATACTTCTAAATACTCACAAATACGTATTGCTGTGTTGGTTTTGTTCATTGAACAACTCTTTTGAAAATAATCCTTAAATTAATATTTTTTTAAAATAGTCTTTATTCTTGCATTACAAAGTAAGTGTTTTCATTCAAAGCTTCTCTGAACATCTATTTAGGCACCTCAGCAGGAACTTAGGTATTCTCTGGTGCAGAAACTTGTAGCTGCATTACTCATTGACTTCAATGGGATTTTTGAACACTGAGAAGCCATGGGAATCAGCTTTTTTTCTCCTACGTGTCGATTTAGACACCTGATTTGAAGAATTCATATTCAGAAATGCGGATATGAGTATCTTCTCATGTAGGGGTTTTTTCCTGCCTTTGTACAAATCTAGAAACTGAAATGCTCGATACTAAAAAAAAAAAAAAAAGAAAAAAGAAAAAAAACTAGAGAGGGCCGTGTGTGGGGTGTACTGTGAGTGCAGCACCTGGCAGCACCTGGCAGGGGTCTGAGAGCAGGCGGCAGATGTGATCAGCTGCGGCTCACACAACCCCGCCCCTGCCCGCGGAGAAAATAAGGAATTAAAAA